>BHFT01002407.1:0-40257 GCA_004320025.1 Laticauda laticaudata
CCGACAGCTGCATTCCCCGTAGTGGAGCGCGTGGAGGACTCCCTGATGTAGTGGGAGCAAGGAGAGGGCACTTCCACCACAGCCACAGTTGCATACAACTGATAACAAACCTCTCTGCATCAAAGAAAACTAAGTCAAAACTGTCCACATGTTAAAAGTAAGTTAAAAACTCTACATGCCACTTGTGCTGGCACAGGCAAACTTATCTCACTGTGCTTGCCCGCACCTCACAGATGATTTGTTTTTCTCGGTTGGTTTGATGCCTTTTTTGGCCTTCCAGAGGCTTAGAAAAAGCCTTTGCAAGGCTTTTCAGACCAAATTATAGGCCTGTTTCATCACTTCCAGGACTACAGGAAGTGATGAAACAGGCCTATAATTCGTCCTGAAAAGCCTTGAAGAGGCATTTTCCAAGCCTCTGGGAGGCCAAAAAAACCCTCAAACCTACCGGGAAAAAAATCAGCTGTGAGGCGCAGCACAGGTAAGGAGGTGGGGATTGCACACACATGCTCAGGGCGTATGGGGAGGGAGGCCATGCACTGATTTAGTTGAGCAGGGAATCTCAGTCTTTGGGGCTGGTGGGCATAATTAGAATTTTGAGAATATATGGTGGTGATTCTTATAAAACAGCTTCTCAAATGATCACAAAGTACAGGTTTGGCTGAATACAATCAACCATTTTTTTTCTGGATTCTCCCCTTAGTATTTTTCCTACTTCCTTTTATACATTTTGTCCACCCTGTGTTCTGGCTAAGTGACTACCAAGAGGTAAATAAAGTTGAGATTTCCACTGTAGTCTGCAATATGCAAAGTGAATAATAGGTGCATCATACATTTTAAGGAGATATTTGGTTGATACCTAGCTTGCTGACAGAACCCGTATCAACCAACAGCACCAGTCAATGATATTTGTGATACGTTTTTAAATGTTCAGTTGACTGAGTTTCAAGTTTAATGAATAAAATATAATAATAATAGAAAAAAGTCTTAGAAAATCTGTGCATTGACAATTTTTTCATCTGTCAGTTACAAAAAGCTGCACTTCTTGGATCCATACAATATGCTGATAGATTACAAAATCCTAGATTTCTGAACACAACACAATGCATATGGAAACCAAAACCAGCTAAAGAACTGGCAGCTATGATTTCAGATTTTTGTGTATATAATAATAAAAATCAACAAAATACAGAAATCTGTAAATAGAAGTAGGATGACTGTGGAAAGACTAAAGCAAAACTAGTACCAATAATAATAATAGATGCCTTAGGGATCCCGTCTCTGGAGCACCACTTGAGTACCATTGGCATTGACAAAATCATCATCAATCAATTGAAAAAAGTAGATTTCTTTGGAACAGCTTACATCCTACAGTGGTTACCTTCATCACTGTCGAACAAGAAAATCTGTCTATCCCATTTCCTTGGGAAAAACTTGATAAAAGTATGAAAACACCAAATCTCGTGTAAACTTCTGTCTGACTGTGTGACCAAGCATAGTAACAGTAGCAACGAAGGCAGGAATTCTGTTGAGTTCCAAGAAGTTGTCCACAGAAATATAAGCACCCAGAGGCCCCTTTGATAATCCCAGTATTTGAAAGAAGGAGACAACGTGGCTAATTGCAATAGCCCATCCCCAATATATCCTCATAATTAAATATTTAGATTTGCTAATGTCTAGTGGTAGCTTAACTAGTTTTGAATTTGTCTCCACAAAGAAGATGCACTTTTGATTTTCCCCCACTGTGTCATTCTCATGTTTTTTACAACATAAAAATGAAAATGACAAAAAAAGCAGAAACTAATAAGTGATTAAAGAGATTACTTAGAGGCAATTAATAAACTACATGTCCTTAATTCCTTTGCTCTACCGTAGAGGAAGAAATAAAAGGGGAAAAACAATGTACTCGGTTGGAATTTCTTCTGGGTAAATGATATAGAAGGATCATGGCTGATGTTAATACATTGTTAGATATGGAAATGTTATTTTAATTCTACTTTTAAATGATTGCAGAAATGCAGAACCTCAGCATTGCTTTATTGTTACAATTTTAACTTAAATATAACAAAATTGTTTGCTAAGATTTAAAAATAAGTATTGGATGGAATAATAATGAATAAGAGAAAGCTATGCACATGGTAACTTTGCAGAAGTTTCTTTGGATATTCTGAGAAATCCCATTTATTTTCAAAGAAGAGCTATGGTAATTCGACTGCAACAATCCAAAAAAACACTAGACAGCACCAAAGAGGCTAGAGGCTTTCTGAATCTCTTTTATCTTCTCTAGTACTCATCCAGTTGTTTGCTGGCTAGATATATCCTGTTGGAAGCTCTAGCCAACATTATAATAATATTACAAATGAATTTCCAAATATCATTGAACATAGAAGCACTAGATTTTTATTTAATGTTAAATGGAGAGATATTTCAAAGAAAATCTTTCTCTTCTCTCTGCCTCTGGACTGAAGAGTTGTACAAGTCTGAATTGAAGCCAGAAGGTGGATACACCGAAACCAAAACCTTTTGAGACAAGTATAGACTTCCTATACACATGATTACATACTTTTAACTTTCCACTTGACTGAGTGATGGAAATAGTTATGTGGAAAGATCTTTCCCTTAAAAAAAATCAAAGTAAATTGACTCTTTCTTGGAAAGATCCCACTACACATGCAGTATTTATTAATGCAGGATTATTTCTTTAAAAATCTGATTCTGATTACATGTTTTTCAAACATGGACAGATATAACAGTATGTGCACATCATGTGTTGAAAATTGTTTTAGATGTCTATGGTTCATTTGTAAAACCTACTTCTATGGCACATCCCATGATATTAATTTCATATTGTATTGGCTGCCATTCAATGCTTTTAAGAGGGTTAATTGGGTTAGCTACTCAGCATTTAACAAGTCAAATGCTTGGGGATTGTACCTTTTATACACCATGTTTTGATCAAATCACAAACCCTGCCTGGTGCTAGGAGTAGGAAGGGTTCATGGGCACATTCACAGATCTTCACCACCCTCTTAGCCCTGGACCTCATTTATGGAAGGGTAGCTCAAAATTCCATTAATGATCTACAGCCCACAAAGATGTCCATGGAGATTCTTAATCATCCTTCTAGGTCATGGTTGTCCCAAAAGTGCTTCTTCCTTGGTTTTTTTTTTTTTTTAAAAGGGTTTCATTTCTAATCCAAGAAGCTTCTTTAGAATTTTCAGAAATGAAAGATGTTTCCATTTACAAACCTTGGTGGGTAGGTCTACATTCCCTGTCAAAATGGGACAAATATGTAAATAACTTCTAGCATGAACAAATGTGCATCTTAAGAAGATACAAGGATGAAATCTTGCAGCAGATCTAGACACCAGTTGTGTCCCCAAGTTATACTGCCAATGCTACTAAAAGACAAAATGCCATTATTTATAATGGTCCTGTATTTGTGTCCCACCCCCCAGTGTAAAATATGTCATCATTAGTTTGCAAGGACATAGATAAGATAAATCAGCCTATTAGATTTCAAAAATAACAAAAGTGGAAAAAAAACCCTGGGAAATATTTCATCCCCAGAAGACACTGCCATTGACCGCAGGATGGCTATTCTTAAATAAGAGAATCACAAAAATAATGAAAGGGCTGTTTTAATGTTAATAACTGGTATGTCCAAAGTGGCTTCATGATATCTCACAAGTATTCGTGTTTGGACACATTTCCCTTCCTTTCTCATCTACAGATCTGATGCAATGAATTGTCCATAAAATCTCTGCTATAATCCATCTGCTAATGTGCTAGAAATAAACTTTATGATGTCTCCTGATTCTTAGCTACAGAGGGCTTTCCATGAAAGGGTGTTGTACAGACAGACCAGAAATTTTGCCAAATATCTAAACTTGAATGCTGCATTTCTGTTTCAGTGTGACACTGTTTCATTACTACTGTGACTACTACGTCACAGAACAGCATCTTTCTGAAGCTTGTTTGTATCCCCTATGCTATTTTCTCACTTTTCAAGAAAGTGTGTATTTGTATTTTTTTTTAATATATTATTTTGATTTTATAATAGACCAACAACACATACATAAATGCAAAAGAGAAAAAGAAAACAAGAAAAAAAAAGAATAGAAAGAAAAAGATAGAAAACAATTAAAAACATTTTCATCTTCAACAGTTTGTGAGTTTTTTATCCTTATTTTATGCCATATACTCAATTAATCCTTACATATATCTGTATATCATTACTATGATTCTATCATATCTTCTTTTGCCTTTTAGCGTGAAACCTATCTTTGGTCTATCCATTTGTACCAGCAGTTCCAGCTGTTGTAATATATTGAAGTGTCTTTATATTTTAATGCCAAGGTTAATTTGTCCATTTCTGCGCAACTTGAAAGTTTTTGAATAATCATCTCCTCTGATAGAACAAGAGGCTGTTTCCAACATTGATCAAAAGCCAGTCTGGCCACTGTCAAAATATGTATTATTATATATTTCACTTTTTTGGGGTAGTTCTTTATCAAATATCCCTAATAGAAAGGACTCTGGTTTAAATTCGATCTGTTCTTTTGTCATTTCCTAGAAAATGTGTATTTGAAAACTAATGTTGACCATTAGTATAATGATGATGAGAGATTTTGTATACCAGGTGCTGATCATGTTTTGTGACATTTTGCTTCTGGGTGCTGGGGACTTGTAGTTTATCATACATACCTGTACAGTTCACTGAACCAGAAGTCATAGGAAACTGCAGTAGCAAATCATGAAGTGTGGAAGTACTTTATTCTCGTGCTGCTGAGAATGTTCAAAAGCCAAACAAAACAAAACAAAACAAAACAAAAAACAGTGGTAAGGAGATCACTTGGTATAATAGGACCATGCAATAGGACCATCCATCTGACCAATTGGTATATCTTAATAATTTAGGAAAGAACAAGCTCATTTGGTAAATTTGCTCAAAACAACAAGCAGCTGGCAACATCACACTTCTCTCAGTAAAATTGGTTACTCATCTGAGGATTGCTTCATTGCATCCCAGGTCTATGACTTTGAAATCCAGGATTAAGACCATAATCCCTTTTCAAATTCAATACTTTCATTTATTTATTTATTTATTTATTTTTGAAAACCATTCACACATTCATTGTAGATCGCAAAGCAAAGCATTATCAGGTCAGTAATACAGACAGTACATAAACTGTATATGCTCTAGATTCAGGGCTGTTAAACTCATGGCCCATGGACTGGATGTGACAAATGCCTGCCATGGCCACACCTGGTTTAGTGAAGGGAGAAAAAGTCACGACATGTCACATGACATTATCTTGATGAAATTGGTAACTCGGTAAGTCAATAGGTTCTGGATTAACACCAGTTTTGTGATGACACGAGTTTGACACCTCTAACCTAGATCAACTCTGAGAAGATAGTAATTATACTGCATTTGCAGGAAGATATAACAGTGGAATTTGGCACAACACATAATGTGATTTTTTTGTTTGAGGCTGCTTAATTAAATTATTCTTTGTTTGCAGTCAGGAAGTATATGATGCTCCTGTTTCATTCTATTCTGAGACTTGTATAGTAAGCTGTGTTATGGTCATCTCACTGCTTGGATGTAAATTGAAATGAAGGAAGAAATTAGTTTCATGTGACTGCTGCAACCTACTACAGTCCCCAGGATTCTACAAATGAAAAAAAAATGTTAAGGAAAAAAAAAAGGCATTGGAATAAAACCTGCTTGTTAATAGAACAATATAAAACCATAAACTTCCCTGCTGTTAATATTGACTGATTCTTGATAATTGGTCTGGGATCAAAAACAGACTATAACTCTGAGGTGGGGGAGGGGGAGAGAGAAGATTGCCTTAAGACATTTATACTATCAAAAAATTATTCATGTTTGGAAATAATTTTAGTTTAGCCTCTAGAATTCCTAAAACTTTTAGGGCACATTTTTGTTTGAGGCCAGGGATTCATATCTTTTCTCCAATGGCTAAAAATAAAGTTGCTTCTTATAATTTTGTTCAAAAACTTTTTTCTCGCTTTCTCATGTAAACTTGTACATTATCTTGATGAAATTGGTAACTGCACTAGGTCAGTTGTTCTGGATTAATACCAGTTTTATTAGTTTATCAAAATGTGAAATGGAAAGAAAAGTAAAAATAATGTGAAAACGGGAGGAAAAAGGGAAGAGGAAAAAGTGTAGGGTAAGATGGAAAAGAAAAAGAGAAGCATTAACTTCTGACTCTTTTTAGTCAACACAATAAGCTAAGATCATACAATCTCAGCTTTTTAGTATCACATAGTAATATATACTAGGCATTTTTATAACAGTAAATCTAGCTAATCAGCAAAACCCAAAATCAAATTTTCATTTTTTTTCTCCCAACTCAAAGTCTAGGAGCAGTTTCCATGTGGAAACAAAGTTAGTTGTATTCTTCTCTTTCATTAGAGCAATCAATTTAGCCATCTCTGCTAACTTCATCAGCTTTTGCAGCCAATCGCCCATTGTGGGGTGACTTAAAGCAGGGGTCTTCAAACTTGACAGCTTTAAGATTTGTGGATTTCAACTCCCAGAATTCCTCCTCCTGCTCAGGAATTTCGGGAGTTGAAGTCCACAAATCTTAAACTTGCCAAGTTTGAAGACCCTTGTCTTAGGGTATCTTTCCATTTTTGTGCATAGAGCATTCTTGCTGCTGTAGGCATCTATAACAGTTGTTCTTCAAGAACATCAAGTGCCACGGTAGCACAGAGGTTAGAATGCAGTACTGCAGGCTACTTTTGCTTACTGCTGTCTGACTGCAATTTGGCAGTTCGAATCTCACCAGGCTCAAGGTTAACTCAGCCTTCTATCCTTCCAAGGTGGGTAAAATGAGGACGCAGATTGTTGGGGGCAAGAGGCTGACTCTGCAAACCGTTTCACTGTAAAAGGGTTGTAAAAGGCTGTAAGTTGCTTAGAGAAGGCTGCGCTGTGAAATGGTATATAAGTTTAAGTGCTATTGCTATTTCTGTTTGCTTGTTCTTCATAATAGAACTCCTTACAGTGTGTCTCTCATGTAAAAAGATATTTGAAAGCTTTTAAACTGAGGCTTCATGTTTGTCCTCAATGGAATATCTTAATCCAAGTATGGAAGTGGGGACGGTGGGAGAAAAACACATGTAAGCCTGAGGATTCCCAAACCAGCTGAAAGTTTTGATCATGCACTGAGTCACTGAGTCAGACACTTGGTCCATCCAACTCATGATCTTCTCCAGTCGGCAGCAGTTTTTCAAGAGAGTATTTTCATTTTTTTTTGTTCCCCACTGTTATGATTTTTTTAATTTACAGATGCAAAATGAAAAACTGTGTCCTTGTGGATAGAAAACATGCATTTCAAGTCCTTCCAAAATAGTTATTTAAAAAAAAAACCCCCACACATTTCTTTTTGTTCAGTGAAGTCTGCATGAACTAGTCTGTAAACAGATTTCAGAACATTAATTAAATGATATCTACATGAAATGCAAATCACCTTCATGTGGCTATCACTTTTCTTTCTCCAACATTTTTTTCTCTCTTTTAAAATACCATGAGAAAGAAAACAGCCTTGCTTAATTCCTTAAGTGCAATAAGTGATATGTCCAGCAAAGAGTAAACACATCAAAGGAAGATGGAGTGGCTTTTCATTAAGGCCTTCAAGATCACCTTAAAATATTAGATAGATTGAATTGTATGAACTTATCTGGATACATTTTTCTTTCACCTCTCTGAGCAAAGAGTTGGCAAATAGTTTCTTCGCCTTTGAATTAGTGTCAGAAGGAAATTTCTCTAAGAAAGGTAAGCAGCGTTGCTCACTGCTTTGACTTATCCTTTAATTTGTTCCCTAATGAAGATTTTATTTAAGAGCCATGCTGTAAAGAAAGAAAGAAAGAAAGAAAGAAAGAAAGAAAGAAAGAAAGAAAGAAAAAAAAAAGAAAGAAAGAAAGAAAGAAAGAAAGAAAGAAAGAAAGAAAGAAAGAAAGAAAGAAAGAAAGAAAGAAAGAAAGAAAGAAAGAAAGAAAGATGATAATAATGAAGATGATGACTTGGGCTGAGCTCCACTAAATCTATCAGCCTTGCTTTCATATAAGTCTTGCTTTCATAAAATGCATCTTTGAAATGGAAACATTTTGTCGTGAATAAAAAAAGGCAATATTTTTATACTACGCTCCATTCACAGACCACATCAGAGGTAGTCTAAGAATAGAATAGATCAAGTATATTTTATGGAAATATAATGAGAAAAGGATGTGTTCCCAAAACTCACTCTGAACAAAGGAATGCAACATAGTCAGGGATACTTTAATGTGCTTAACAATTTTCTCATGTGAAAGGCTGCAGGAATGGCCTTTGGTATGAATCTTCTCAATTCTCCCCTGGCATCCACAAACTCTGAAATCAGAAATAGTAAAGCAATACATTACAGGGTGGTGGGAGCAAGAGAGAGTGAAGAAGAAAGAAAACAATAACAAAAAGAAAAGAAAAAATGTGTGGATAAGCCAGCCTAGAGTATCATATTAAAAAGGCACAGAAAAAATAAAATAAAAAATAAAGCAGAGGACAAATGAATCATCTTGACGTTTTGTTGATCAAGAGACCGTTGATAAATTCCAAAATCTCAATGTGGAGATGTTTCAAAAATGTATTATGTTTGCTTTTCAGTTTGCATTTGACAAAATATTCTGAGATGTTCTGACTAGTTAAAGATGAAAAAGCAGGTCTGTTAGGTGAGTCAAGCGGCTGACTTGAAATCATAGTCCAAGAATGTTCTTCCATGGGTCCTCACCAAACTAGAGGAGGGTATTAAAGGGACTGTGAGGAGTTTGGGACATTTCCATTACTTATAGAGAGGGAGAGCACAGGTTCTGGTTGTTTCTTAGGCATGGAAGCCAGCTGGGATGGCCTTGAGCCAGTCACTTTCTCTCAGTGTCAGATTCTGCAAAAAGCCAGCTGATAAATAAACCTCTCCTTGCATCATGCATTGATAAGCTTTACTTTTAGAATTCGGGTGAGCAAAGCACAAAAAATAAGGGGACCCTGCAAACATGCAGAACAAATGTTAAGAAGAACAACAGCATGTGGGTGAGGAGCTGGAGGGAACGCTTATCAAAATAGCAGTTGACATAAAACTGGATGGCATCGCTAAAATCTGGAAGATAAACAAAATTCAATATTATCTTGAGAGGTTAGAGAAATGTGCTTGAAAATAACAGGAATTGAGACAAATAGGAGACTCATTCAGTTATGACTGAAAATGGAGTGAACAGGTATGAGACACCTGGCTTGGGGATTCTATGTGGGGAAAAAAGATATTGTATTATAATTTCTAAGAAGCTGAAGATGAAGCAGTAGTGTGGTCACTGAAAGAGACTGTTTCAGTATGCTTTGTGGTGGATAGGCCCCATTTTGAATATTACATGTAGCTCTGGAACCCACACTTTAAGCAAGGTTCACAGAATCACAAATATCTTAAAAAGAGGGGGGCGGTGAAAATGACCAGAGTACTGGAAACTAAATCATACTAGAAAACATTGAGAGAACTGGATTTGGAGCTTGAGGAGAAACAAGACATAGTTCAAGTGCCTGAAATTGTATCTTATAGAAGAAAGTAAAGATCTATTTCCTGTTGGTGTAGAGTGTACAATGAGAAAGGAAAATAGATTACAGTTTAATAGTATGAAGTAAACCCTTATGGTAGAAGTAGTCTGATAAAAGAGTCAATTACCAACAGAAGTGGTGGATGCCCCTTCAAATGACATGTTAAAGCAGAATCTGGTCAGCCATCTATTGGTTTCTTATATACCATTTTATGGTGGGCACATCCAGGTGTCTGCTTCAAAAACTTACCTACTAATAAAGGAGAATATTGAAGCTCAAGATTGAAATGAGGGGGTCCTTGGTGCTCTCTGAGTTTGCTTATATTCTTTGTTTGAGTTTGCAGATGTTCTGCAAATTCTGAGTTTGCAGATGTTTCATTACCCAAACTAGGTAACATCATCAATGATGTTATCTGGTTTGGGTAATGAAACGTCTCAGAAAGCACCAAGGACCCATTACTTATCTACCACTCCTTAAGATAGCAGAAAAATATGGCTGATGTGAAATTTGATACCCAAATGCCAAGCCATCTGTTGCCTTAGTAATATGGCCAGCAACAGGTTGTGCCTTTACTGTTTTAAATAGAGGAAGTTAAAAAAAATGGAGTGTTCCTCCTCCCCTCAATCACTGATTCCAAAACTGGAGCAAATACAAAGATACTTGGAATGACCTGTTCACCTACCTGGCAGGTGGCCCAACTTACATGCTACAGGAAGGAAGGTTCTCTGCCCCTGTGACCTGACAGTCAGACTATTTCTGAATATTAATAAGAACATTAGACCAGTATCAGAATTAGACCCCTGGCATGGGCTGGCAGGGAGGAACTGGTAATAAGTAAGCTCCATCCTCAACTGAATACCAAAAAGGAATAGCAGTGCTAGTAGGACCCCATTTATGGCTAGCAGTAGTCCTCGGTCAAAATAGCAATAGCAGTAGTACTTAGACATATGTAGAGTTTGTAAATGTTTTACAGCTCTGTCTAAGCAAGTTACATAGTCAATATCTTGCCTCCAACAATCTGAGTCCTCATTTTACTGATCTCGAAAGGGTGGAAGGCTGAGTCAAGCATCAGCCGGTCAGGATCGAACTGCTGGCAGTGGAGTGCAGAGTTTGTCTACAATGCTGCATTCTAACTACTGCATCACCATGGCTCTTGAATAGCACTAACTTTCTAACCCAACATTTTTAAAGAAGGCGAAAATAAAGCTACCTACAATCATTAGTCAGCAGCAGCAAACCTGTAAAGGCAGTGATGGCAGAACCAGCAGCATAGAGCTGGCAGAAGCCAGATCACTTATTGAATTTAAGTCAACCAACTAAGCAGCATAGGATGAATGCTCTCCCATAATAGTCCCTCCCCCTCACTCTCTCTCTCCTGTTTACAACACAAATCAAGCATTCTTTCAAAAGAACACATGTTTAATAATCCAGCACTCTTTCAAAAACACATTCGATACATGTCATAAATAAACCATGTATTGTACACCCATCAAATTATCGGATCAGGTAGTAGGTGGGTAGATTCCTCTCTCATATTTAGATTCAGTGGAGATGGTACCTTGACTTTTAAGGACAGACTTTTCAAACAAGATATTATCTTCCATATTACATCATTCTGGAAAAAAATAATCACATAGGTACTTGTAAATCTAAAACTGCTGATGTTGATTAAATAAACTCTGTAGAAAGGTTATGTTTATGTACTGCATAATTAAATTTGTTTTAGTCAATTGAATTTGTACTGATCTAAAGTTTTCAGTATAATAATGTTTCCTAGTGCTTGTATATAAATAATATTAAAGCTAGTAAGAAATAAAATAAATACAGCAACTATATTGCAAGTAGGGGAAAGGAAGAAAAAGAAGTGTGTGTGGATCCCTGTATTATGTCTTTTTGCAGAGGCAGTGCTGATGAAACTGAGATCCATTGAACACTACAAAATAGATTAAGGACAGCAGCATGTTTAGTAGAAAGCAGTAAATTCATTCGCATTATGAATTAACCATTAATGTGTGCTTCTTACAGGAATTGGACATCAGTTGCATACACAGAATGCGCTCAGCCACCTACCAAGCATCTGTCTTAGCGTGTTTTGTTAATTCAGCAAAGGGAGACAGTTTAAGATTTAGCATATCATGTGAACTCCAAACACCAGGTTGAATAAATTGTGGGTAAATGAAACATCAGCAAATATGTCATGCATGTGGAGCTATTTTCATACAATCTGCTTTGAACTCCAGAAAATTTTTTAATGGTGATCATCTAGATCTTTAACTTAGTCGACAGACTGAAATTCTTTGGGATACTGTCTTTGCTGTATTGTATCCTTATTCCTGGATTCACTGTATTTAGACTGACCTAAAGGCAATAATAGAAATAGTGATAGCACTTAGACTTATATATCACTTCGTGGTGCTTTACTGTATGTATACCATTTTGTAGTACTGAATGGCCCTCTCTAAGTGGTTTACGGAGTCAACATATTTCCCTCAATGATCTGGATTGTCATTTTACTGACCTCAGAAAGATGGAAGACTGAATCAACCTTGAGCCAGTCAGGATCAAACTCCTGGCTGTGGCCCAGGAGAATAAATGGTTAGAATGAAGTATTCTAAACTGCTCCATCAGGGCCCAGTGCTTTCTGTTATGTGATTTCAGTAACCAATTTATACCTCATGGGTTTTAAAAAAAGAATCATGTTTTTTTTCCCAAAAAAGCCTAATAATTTTAGATAAAGCCTAATAATTTGTTAAATGTTTGCAATTGTAGGACACAACTAGTGTGCTACTGAAATAACATAGCAGAAAGATGCCTCTCATTCCCATTGTCCATTCTTACATTTCATACCTCACTATGTTGCATGAGAGTACTTACTAGCGGTTACCTTCCACACCACTGTGCTCTCAAAATCTAAATGAGAAACATAATTAATTCTACAATAGACTATTGTAGTCTATCAATCAATCTCAATTTTTAATTCATGAAATGTTAGGCTGTATTATACATTATTAAGCAGATCAGTTTGGAATATATTAATCTGTTGTGTTTAACTACTGTTACTTTAACTACTTTTAGCACAGCTAAAAGGTGTCCTTTGAAGGTGTCCTTCAGCTGCCATGTGCAGAGAAACTGGTGAGTCTAAACTGTTTTTCCTTCTTCATTTAATTTGGAAAACTTCAACCAGAAAATGAAGTTATTAGCAGGTTGCCACTTTCAGAGATGAGATGATGTCACAGGAAAGCAATCAAGTGGGATGAGGCCAGAACATAATATATGTATCTGTCAGGATCAAATAATAGATCAGGAAATAAGACAGAAAGAACAATACAAATGTTGAAAGTAGTCATTTGGAATTATATGTTCTTAGCTTAGACTTGTCTTTTAGGAATACTGAGTATGAAACACTTTCAATTTTAGCTTTGTCAACATTCTACATTTATGTAATATTTAGAACATTTAAAAGACGGAATTAAGGGAAAATTCCTTGCACAATAGAACATAGAACAGGATAATATACAGCATCCAGAATTATCCAAGAATTTTGATTCATGTAATTTTGAAAACAGCTGATTGATTGATTACATGCTATCAACTTAATGTCCAACCACATAGATAGACTTCTTCCAAGAAAATCCTCAAATCAGCCCCTTTAAGAGTCTCAGTGGTATATTAAGGCCCTGTCAAACTGCCCAACGGATGCAAAATGTTAGTAAAAAGGACACAACGGACGAGCAAAATGTTCCATCCGTTGTTATCCGCTCACCGCTCTCAAAAGGGGCAAAAATTTGCATACCGGAGCGGATAACACGGAAAGGAATGGACGAGGGGAGGACGCAGAGCGGATGGAAAGCGGATGCAGAATGGAAGCCTAGCGGATGGAAGCGGATGGGAGCAGATGGCACATCTGCAGGGCTTCCGCGGGGGCCTCAGCAAAGCAGACGCGGAACGGATACAAGCGGATGCACAGCGGATGCACAGCGGATGAAGCGGATGCAGAGCAGAGCCGAACGGATGCCGAGCTTTAATTGCGCATGCGGGGAGGTGCATTGCGTAAGCCACGCGGATATAAAGAGAAGCAGCTCGCACGTAGCCAGCATTCGGAGGAAAAGACCTGCTGCCGGATACATCGAGTCCTTGCCTGCCCTGCCCTACCTGCATGCCTGCCTGCAAGCCTTGCTGCCAGCCTTCCTGCCAGCCTGCCCTCCAAGCCTCCTGCCCAGCCTTGTTCTCTGCCTGCCTGCAAGCCTTGCTGCCAGCCTTCCTGCCAGCCTGCCTCCAAGCCTCCCTGCCCAGCCTTGTTCTCTGCCTGCCTGCCAGCCTTGCTGGCCAGCCTGCCTTCCAGCCTCCCTGCCAGCAGTCTGCCTGCCAGCCTTGGTGCCTGCCTGCCTGCCAGCCTTCCTGCCAGCCTTGGTGCCTGCCAGCCTCCCTGCCAGCCTCCCTGCCAGCCAGCAACCCACAACCATGGGGAAGAAGCGAAAGCCTCAGCAACCTTGCCGCCATCCCTGGCAGGAGGGACAGGGCCACCCTCCCGCCCCCTGTCCCTGACTCTGCTCTGCTGGGGCTTTCTGCTCGGGCTCCTCACTCTTCTGGTGCTGGAGCTTCTGCTGAAGCTGCTCCTGGCGGTGGTGCTTCTGCTGGTGCTTACTCTGCTGAAGCTGCTCCTGGTCCTGCTGGTCCTGCTGTCCTGCTTGTGCTCCTGGACTTGCTCGTCCTGCTCGTACTGCTCGTGCTCCTTGGTCTTGCTCATCCTGCATGGTCCTGCTCGTGCTCCTGGTCTTGCTGGCGCTGCTGGTGTTTACTCTGCTGCTGCTGATCCTGGTCCTGCTGGTGCTGCTGGTGCTGCTGCTGGTGCTGCTGGTGCTGCTGCGTGCTGATCCTGCTGGTGCTGGTGCTGCTGCTGCTGCTGATGATGATGTTGATGATTATGATCCGTGCTAGTGATGATGATGATGATGATCCTGCTGGTGATGCTGCTGCTGTGGTGTGGAGGAGCAGGCCCTACTACCTGGACCCTCTGATGAGGCCCATCTGGTCCTGCCAAAGGGAGGAAGAGGCGTATGTGACAACGGGAGAGGAGGCAATACTCCATTGAGGAGGAACACGAGGATGAGGTGCTGGAGTGACTGAGAGAGAATGACTATCTGTGGCGGAAGGGACACCGGCTGTACAGGGAAACCAAAAGGAAGGCAGGCTGCTTGGAGAGAGAAGGTGAAGAGTATGGGCTACACTTCGGAGGTGCTCCTCGGCTGGTGGAAGCACATGCACACCTGGTAGAGGAAAGTGCACCTGAAGAAATCTGGCCAGGCCGGCGGTTAAGCTGACGGACAGAGAGACCTACGTCATGGCCAGGTGCAGCTTCCTGGAGGGTAGAGATCTGCCACCAGGAGCACCAGGAGCCCCTCTCACTACCCTCTCTCTCCGGTAGTCTGCTGAGAGCCAGTCCTCTTCCGGCCGAGAGTCAGTTCCTGTCCCCAGGCAGGTTTCTGTGGAGCGTGCCACGGCGAAGCACCGCGGACAGGTGTTGTAACCGTGGTGGAGTGCGTGGAGGACTCCCTGGTGTGGTGGGAGAAAGGAGAATCGCGTTCACCACAGCTGTAGCAGCATCCACCCCCCCCCAGCTCCACCCATCCAACAGAAAGGCAGAGAGCCAGACAGCAGGACGGGCAGAGCCACACTGTTTCCTGGAGATCAGGGACACCATCCGGAGCAGCATAGATCTCCTCTCTCAGCTGGTCCACACACAACTCCTCATCCTCCAACTGCAAGCCCTTCCTCACCTATGTCAACCAGAACCCTCAGGGACATGGCGAACCCCAGTACCAGGTGGTGAAGGACCGGATCACCGATCTGCTTCACCAAACCCTCCAGACCCAGAGGAACCTGCTCCCACCCAGTCCAGGCCTGCTCCTCAACCCCAGGTTGATGTCCCCCCCATTCCAGCCTTCCCACAGGCCCTCACCTACCAGGGCTACGGCTACCAGGAGGTCCAGCAGCACAGGCAGCAGCCCTTCCCAGTCCAGGCACAGAGTCATCGGGTGACACCTTGCCACCAGTTCCCACTGATGCCACTGATGCCACTCATGCGCAATGATGCCACCAACGACAGCGATGCCACCACACCACCGATGCCACCCACACCAGTCCTCACCCAGCTGCAGACCAGACAGCCCCACTACACTACTCCTTCCTCCACCCCACAGCCAAGCCCGCGCCTCAGTACATCTGTCATCAGTACTGGGGCTGACACCCCATGGCATGGAGGAAGACCTCTCAGCATGACGGGTCTGAGCCAGCTGTCTGAGAGCTTTCTCAACACACCGTCACCTGTTGTCCTCTTCGGGGCCAGGCACCCAGTGGTGCTTCAGACCAGCACTGCAGCAGCACCCACCACCACAGCACCTGGACCCTTCACCCCTTGAGACTGGGCAACAACATCCGATTGACCAAGAGGAGTGCCAGAGACTGGCTGGCTGGGCTATCTTTGGACTTTATTTGGACACTTGACTTTGGGTCATTTTTGGTTTTACAGCTTGTTGTTCAATAAAGTTTATATTTGATTCCACACACACTTGCTTCATTTTCTTTTTTTTAAAATAAAGTCTTGGTGGAAACTTTTAGAATTGGTTTAAGCCTTTGCATGCTTGTGGGATGGGGTTAAGATAGCATTGGGGTGGGCAGGGATACCTGTGGAATGGAGCAGGATACCTTTGAGATTGGGTAATAGCTGTGGGATTAAAGATAAACCTGCCAGTGCAAGCATGGTGCGGACTGTAATGGTCCACCCCCCAGGTGCCACACCTATGGGCCCTTATTATCAATATAATGTAATAATTCATCCATAACATGTCAACACAAACCACAACCTCTTTAATTAAACGCCCTGTTCATTGTAGGCCCACCCCAACATACCATGGCCCAACTCTCATCAGTGTGATGAGACAGGCTGAGGAAGCACCCATTAATCATCTGTAAATCCTGTCTGCCACTCCACTGCTCCAGCTGGGAGTTGCACCAGTGTTTCAGGAGGGTTGCGCTGGCTTCTTCCTCTTCACGGTGAGGCTCTGTTGGGACCTTGCACAGTCCTCAGTGTCTATCAGGTTTTGCCTTGCCTCCATTCAGCCAAGGCTCATGTCTCCCATTGCCCTGTTGGAGGGTCCACGAGCCTGTTCTGCAAGACTGGGTAAGCGGGTGGCTCATGAGATTGTGCAGGATGCAGGCAAGCTTCCATGATCCTCCTCATGGGTCTCTGGCGATGCTTCATGTTGGTGAGAATACTGGAACCTGGTTGGCCAGGATGCAGAAAGCGTTCTCCACCACGCCGCCTTGCCCTGGACAGCCTGTAGTGGAAGATCCTCTCTTTCACGGGTGAGGAAGTCTGGAAAGTGTAGGGCTTTCATGAGGTAGGTATTTGAGGGAGAAGCGTCATCACCCCACGATGAATGGTTGGCACATCTTGCGTGTCCTGGGCAGGGGGTCCTGGATCTGGAAGCCCATGATGAGGTTTTGCCTTCCAGCCCCTCCTTGAGGTCACTGGCATTGTATACTGGGCATACTTTGAACATGACCCATTGCCTTTTAAAAAGGCCATTCGATTTAACCATGTAAAAAACGGTTGGGTAGTCAGCATCCGACCATTGCGAAGAGGATGATGCTGAAAGAAGCCTTGTAGTTGAAATAAGTGGAGCCCGACTTGGCTGGAGCTTTGCAGGCCACGTGCTTCTGCCATCTATGGCGTTCCAACAGGTTGTGGGGGGAGTTCACCTCTGATACCACTGCTCTGCAAACTTGTCTTCCATCCTCTTCGTGGAAGGGGCACTGGGAGAGTTCTTCCAGGATATCTTCGACTGAATGGCCATGCAACCACTATCTCTGACCACAAATGCTGATGTATTGCTGTGGCACCTCCGAGCCGTACTGCATGCCTCCTGTAGGAGGTCCCTGAGGCAAGGTCCAGGTGGCGCAAGAGTGAGTGCCACCTTGAGCCCAGGTTCCAGGCTGGGCCGGAGTTGCGTTTTGGCTCTTGGTCAGATCCTGGGTGTCAGCCACTGCCACAACTTCGTCAAACTATGGGCTTGGAGGCATCCTCATGAAGTTCTGAGATGCCGAGTGTCCTTCGTTCCTGAAGCTCCACCATCAGTTGTTTGTACAGTCCCCATACTTCGTTGCCTTTCCCGGGATCCATCTTCCGGGGGGGGGAAAACCGCCAGGGGAGTTTTTTTTCTTTTGGCGCGGCCTCCCTTTTTCTTTTTTCCCTTAGTAGGAGTTTCACGAGCCTGTAGATGGCTTCGCCACTGTTTGCAGAAGATGGTGCTGCCAAAAGGACTGTGTTACGATCCACGCTGAGACATGACTGGATGCTGTGGAAGAGCAAGAAAGTCAGATGAAGGCTCAGAGGTCTGCACAGCTGGGCTGCGGTCTGAAAGCTGAATGCATGGTGATAGCTTGCTCCCCCTTTTAATGGCAGTATATGGTGTCCCTTGCATCTCTTAGGACATCCTCTAGGCATCCTCTAAGACATTCCTTAATATCTGAGATAGGTCCCCTCTGCGAACTGTTTTTTCTGTTTTAAATGCCTTTTGTTTCCGTTGCTGCATCCCACTAGGCAATCCATTCTTGCATCGGTTCTGTGTCCGTTCCATTCCTCCCTGCGTCGCGAGCGATGCGGTTGCGCGGATGCGGAACGGATTCCTTGCAGATATAGTGGATGCATTAACAGATGCATAACAG
The DNA here is from genome assembly GCA_004320025.1 of Laticauda laticaudata. Lineage (NCBI taxonomy): Eukaryota > Metazoa > Chordata > Lepidosauria > Squamata > Elapidae > Laticauda > Laticauda laticaudata. The sequence goes on from BHFT01002407.1 coordinate 18,335, forward strand.
ATTGCCTAGCGTAATTGCGTAGCGGCTATGCAGAACCGACGAAATTGGATACATTTTTCCGTGCCAAAAGTTTTTGAGCACTCAAAACTTTTTGAGCAATGAAACATTCCATAAAATGGACTGGGATGGATAGAGAGGAAGCAAAAATGCGAGGCGCGGTGAGTACAGAACGGCATACAATCGCGTATTAACCACGCATCGGCAAGCTTTTTGTCGTTTACATCCTCTTTGCATCCATCTGGTGCAGGTATGACAGGGCTTTAATGCCAACTGTTATTCCTTTAGTTACAGTTATTCTTACCACGCTTTGCTGTTAGACACCTCTTCCTTTTTTTTTTTTTTTTCATCCCTTCCAGGTATATTAAGGACTTCTCAAGGAGCTGGCGTCTAATGTGTCAAAGTTATAAGATAATGGGTCAAAGATAATTTGAGCGCTGTCATTGTTGCTCAAGTGAGACCCAAATGTATTTGGTTTCAATGGTCCATTTGGTTTTCTTGACTATCTGTAGCATTCTCAAAATAGTTGTCCACAACACCGAAAATCAAAAGCATTAATTATCTTTCCTCCTGCCTTCTTCAAAGTTCAACTTTTGCTTCCGCATCAGAGTGTCACAAGAAAACCAAAATCCTGCACAATTCTAAGATAAGAATATCTAACGTTATCATTTCTAAGGTTGATTGCCCATACCTGTTGCCGTTCATTCTGCCTTCTTCATATTTTATCATATAATTCTAGTTTTTCTAACTGATCTGAAAGTGATTTCTTATTTTTCTGTGTTGATTTCTTTTTTTTTACCTTAAGTGTTTTGTTGACATGTCACCGAGAATAATCTTCTTTGTCTCTTTTAACAGCTCTTTTGAAATTTGTTATTAATTTTCCTTTTCAAGATTGTCCCCTTTCTATGGACTTGATTCTCTCATATTTTTGGTATTGTAAAGCATTTTGTCCTGAACCAGCCCATTTTTTATATCTTGGTTTTTTGGCCGTGTTCTATTTATACTTATCCTTTACAAATTTATCTGATTGGTTCTAACAGTTTCTTTGGTGTATTTGTTCAATGAGAATTTAGGACATAATATTCATGAAAGCAGTTTCTTAAATGTGTTCTTTGAAATTGTGCTCAACGATATATTGTGGAAATGATTGGGGAGACTCCAGTTTGCAGGGCCTTCAAGAGGCCAGGCAGGAATCCGCACGTGTGTGGGTTTCTGCCTGGGCTCGCCGCCCGGACGCACCCCAAGCCAGCTGGCTTTGGGGCTAAAAGCCACCCCATAGAGGTTAGGTGAAAGAATGGGGGAGACTTCCAGCAGGGTTGAGGAAAACCGCATCTTTCCTCCCCAGCTGGCTAAACTCCCTTTCCGCGAAAGGCAGTAGAGTGGCGGTCAGAAATGGACTGCCTCAAGAACCCTCACCTGGAAAAATGTGCAGGAGGAAGAAAGTGCTGAAAGTGAACAGTTTTGGCTGACAGGTTAAGAAGAAAAAATTAAATGCATCCTGGAACTTAAAGCTTCAAAAAAAAAAAGTACATTGCTCAAAAAAGACACAGAAGAAGCGAATAAAGTGAAAAGAGAAAGTTGTTTTTTCCACTCTCCTTCCTTACATTTGAACAGTGAACAGAGATGAATGAGAAATCGAAAAATCTGCTTTGGCTATCAATAGATATTAAACTGCAAGGGGATAATAAAGATTTCTGAATATAAAAGCAAAAAAAAAAAAAGAAAGAAACATTTTATTTTTGCTGTAATGGGAAGGGAGAGGAAGAGAATAAGAACCAGATTGAAGGTAGAGATAGCCTGGAATCTAAAGAATCTAAAGTTAAATTTTAACAGAACTGCTAAAAGATACTTTTAACTGGAACTTGTAACTAAATACTAACACAGGAAGAGAGAACTAAAAAGGAAGAAAATGTACAAAGAAACAGCTTGTGTGTATTTGGATTGTTTGGTGACTTTGGGACTTTTTGGAATTATATTGGAAGGATTAAAAACCATTGAGTGGTTGTTTTAAAAGACGAAAAAAAAACTATAGCGGCATTCAACTTGTGGACGAACTGAAATAGAATTTGTTAAAAGTATAAAGAAGAGGTAACACAGAGGGAAGGGCTCTCATTGGTTCCACCCCTTTTTCAATTCTTAGAAATGGCGATTTTTACCTACGGGCAACTACAAGAAAAAGACTATGGCAAACAAGAAGATTGGGGACAAGAAAGAAGCCATCTTATGAAACAGTAAACTTTAACTTGGGGAAGAAAGGGGAAAGAGAATGGAGAATTTGAGACCTAAAAAAACAACCAAAAAAAAGGAAAAATAAGGTGAAAAGGGATATAATGTGAGAAAAGACAGAAAAAGGAATACAGAAAAGGGAATTGAAGGGGAAGAGACAAGGGGAAAAGGGCAGAGATGAAGAAGCAAGGAGGAGGGAAGAGAAGAGAAGCTACAAGGGTGTGAAGCAAGATGGTAAAGAAACAGACATATTTAGAAGATAATGGCGTTAAAATTTAATTGAAAAAGGGATTCTGAAAAGGTACATATGATTATATATGTTATACTTTGTATTTAGAAATGATATTAGATGAATTGGAAACAACGTATCAATTTAGTGAAAACATTTGTGGATAAAATAAATGAGATGAATTAAATGAGAGAATTAATTTAGAAAGGAATGGAACAATTTTTAATGAAATAATGTTTTAAAAAATGCAAGTGAAGTGGGGGGGAATAATTAGTGTAAAGTTTATAAGCATTCCCCATAGAGCCATGATACCGTATTGAAATAATATGTTAATGTTTAAAATTTAAATGAATATTAACATTAATTGATATAATTGAATTGGGTATGGATCTTTGTTTTAATTTATATTATATATTATAACTTTTCTTTTCTTTTCCTTTTTAAAATTGTAGTGTCTTAGCTTTAATGTACTATACAGAACTGAATGGAAGTTATGTCTATATTAAGTGTTTTATAATTTTAGGGGAAAATATAAAAGACATTCAATACTCCAATAGCGACTATAAGGAAATCTTGTTTAAGCGAGAAAAAGATAATAGATAGCTGAAATGAGGACAGACAAAGAGATAAATATAAACAATCTGATTTGAGATGAAACAATAAAAATAAAATTAAGAAAGTTAAAAGAGAGGGAGAAGCCATATAGAAAATAATAGAATGGCAATAAGATATGGAATGGGTATATAAAAATTGAGCGATGAATTTGAATTGGTGTCGTACAAAGAGATAGTAACCTGGGATCAGGCTGCTTTCAGAAAAGAGGTTTTATGTTTTCATGTTCTGTGTTGTGTTTGTCTGTTTGCTTCTAAAAATCAATAAAAAAATTTCAAAAAAAAAAGAAAATGATTGGCTTTGTCCTTTTTACGATAGCTTGACCTGGAATTTATACATGGACAATTCATAATCTGTTCTACAATCAGCCCTGACCCTTATTTTATTGTTATCTCTTCCATCTCCTTGTACTAGTATAGTTAGTTTGATATTATATGTTTCACCCGGTGATGTATAATTACATAGGAGTTGTTTCAGTTGTTCAAAGCATGAGCTAGCAATGAAGAAGTCATTGGATTGGAAGAAATGTATGTCATTCTCCTGCATCATTTCTGTTTCCTAGGCTATCTTGTTCAGTTATGTTTTTGTCCTGACTATTTCCAACTTTGACACACCAATCCAACCACAAAAAATCCATCTTGCTTGGATCAGATTCAACCTGAATATAAAACCTGTCAATGTGCTTTCATCTGTGTCAGTGGCTGTGACATACTATCACATTGAAGAGTTGTCTGTGAAGACTAATTGATATAGGTTGCTGACTGCATTGTATCCATGCACTGTTTTTGTTGTATCATTCTTGACTATAAAAGAAACACTGTTCTTTCTTCATTTCTCCTATCTACTATCTGTTTACTACACATGTTGTAGTAAGTAATATGATGTTCTGACTGAAAATCTCCAGTTCCAATTTCAATTCACTGAGATCCAAATGTGAATATATAGTTGATTCATTTCATCCATCACTGGGTTGAGCTTGTCTATATTCATGTCTCTTATAATTCTATGTTGTTACTGTAATTTTTCTTTGACAGCTTTGGATTTTCTTTTTCTACATGTCAACATCTGCAATTAGATGTCCATCACACTTTGTTTTAGCCACCATCGGTATTCCCAAAACATGTTCAGGTTTTCCTCAGGAGAAAAACATGTAGAATATCATCCAATTTGAGGGGCTCATCATCTGGCAGTATATTTTCAATCACTTCACCCTGGCTACCATGTGATTTTCTTGGTAAAATATAGGGGTGATTTATCTTTGTATTTTCTGAATATTTTCTGAATTTATGAAATTATGCCTTTCTCATTGTCACTAAGGTGATTGTATATCTACAATGTTTTCCCATGTTACTTCCGCTAATGGTGGCTATAGTTGGCAGCTAGGATGGTCTTCCTGCCTTGCATAACCCTACTGGGGTATATACACTCTTGGTATATACTCCTGGTGAGCTTTTCTCATCTACCCAGGAAGACACTTTCCTCATATTGGGGGCAGCAAATGATGATAAACCCATAAACATGTTTAGAAAAAGAAGAGCAGAAGCTCATCTGTAACTCAGGTCAAAGCATTGGAGCACCAAGATCATGCTCTCTTTTTCTGCAACTGTTTAGTATGCTCCAAACCTGAGAGAGGATCCAGATGTACAGATTCCTCAGGATCAGCTTTAATCATCTCTAGGGCATATTAGGGAAGATCCCCAAACTTTAGTGTAACTTGAAGAATGATTTCCCATTCAGAACTGTGGAGTTCTTCTTCATGAGGATTGGGGTGCACTAAAGATTAGTTGACTGACTAGCTAATGCTTTTCTTTTTCTTTTTATTGTTAGCATCCTTGACTGCATGAGATCCAGTGAGACTTGGTACAGATACACTGCAAGCAGGTGAGGGACTGTATAGAAGTTTCCACAGGGGCAGGCAAGGGAAGAGCAAATGGTAAAAGTGGTTTGTCATTTAAGATGCATGTCCTGCTCCTTTTGCACATGCATGATGACATTGAATACACCTACCAAAAGGGCAGAGTTTGTCTCATGAAGGCAGGATGCTGCTTTATTATTCTGATAAATGCCTTCAATCCTGCAGATAATTGAACAGAGATTAGGTAAATAGAAACTTGTGAACATCAAACCAGGGAAAGTTTTCCTTCCTTCCTTCCTTCCTTCCTTCCTTCCTTCCTTCCTTCCTTCCTTCCTTCCTTCCTTCCTTCCTTCCTTTCTTTCTTTCTTTCTTTCTTTCTTTCTTTCTTTCTTTCACTTGTTCTCTTTTTTCTTTCTCTCTCTCTTTCTGTTCTTTCTTTCTCTCTCTCTCCCTCTCCCTCTCCCTCCTTCTTCATTCCTTCCCTCTCTCCCTCTCCCTCCTTCCCTCCCTCTGAATGTCTATCCCCTTTTTCCTCCCTCCCTCCCTCTCTCCCTAACAGGGAGGAGAAAACAAATATTCTTCCTTTTAATTAAGTAGTATATAGGCTGTGTATTATTGTACCTTGCCAGTAGTTCTTCTGATCTTTGAAAGTGACCATTTCTTACCTATTGGACTGTACTAAAAATAGTACAGTCACAAGCACAATGTATATAAGCTTCTGCTTTACTAAAAAACAATGATCCTAAATCAGTTTTATGATATGTTTAATTAACAATGCCTTCATTTCAGTGTCATTGAACTGCATGGAATCTTACCTGTGTATAAACACAGTTGACTACAGCATGAATAATATATTGCCATGTTGCAAAGTATAGCTATTTGACAACAGTCTGATCTTTTTTATCTACATAATGAAAATATAAGAAAAGGAGTGTATTTAAAAGATGGCTTGATCCTGGACTAATGTTACCTAATAAATGCCAAGGGGAACAAGAATCAGTTTGGTGTATTGGTGAAGATGGAAGTCTAGAAACTAGAGACTTAAGAGTTCTCGTCATGCCTTAGCCATAAAAACCAGCTGGATAACTTTGGGCCAGTCATTCTCTCTCTTAGCCCAATCTACCTCACAGGGTTGTTGTTGTAGGGAAAATAGGAGGAGGAAAGAATATTATGTATGTTCATCATTTTTAGTTATTTAAAAGATGGGATGAAAGCCTAAAAAATAAATAGTTATGAGCAGAAGGGAAAAAAGAATTCTGAATTTTCAATGGATGCAATATTGGGATTCAAAGTTGCTTCAGCTGATTTGGGGATAACTCTGCAAAATGAACATTTTACATAAATAGATATTAGAGAGGGGTCAAAACTCTCATGTATCTCCATTGCCCTCTCTTTCTCTCAAAGGGAACACTTTAAAAATGCCCTGAATAGATGTTTAAGCTTTAATAAAGCTAGAAAAAAATAATCAGGGGGGAAGATACATTATTCTTATTCATTCTGAGTCAGCAGAAAACACAACAGATTAAACTGAAACAAAGCAAAATTCTCGTTCTCATTCTTTTCTCTCTCTCTCTCTCTCTCTCTCTCTCTCTCTCTCTCTCTCTCTCTCATGTTACGATCATTTAAACAAATCATTTTTAATTTTAAGTAGCAAAACAGGACAGAGAAGAATTGTGGGTGGTTAATTAGTCCACATGAGGCTCCCCCTCCCATCTTTTAAGTACAAGCAAAGTAGTGATTTTCTCAAGATGAGAAATTGTTTTCTGCATATGTTTCATACCTTTTTCCAATTTTTTGTTGAACGTGTTATACGAGAGTTCAGTAATTTACATTGCTTTTTTTTTCAAAGGAAGCATGTTGGCTTTATTTATATGACTCTTCCATGGATTAAGTAGATTGATTAAAAATGGCAGCAACTGATGCCATAGCATGCCAATTTTTTCATGCCTGCACTTTAGCCTTTATCCCGAGGTACAGTGGACTGGCAGGTCACCAACCACAAAGAAGTTTTCATTAAAATAAGCAAAGTAACTAACTCAATATGTGAACATCATCATCATTTTAAAATTCCAGAGAGTTGCTGAGCTAGACATTGGACAGAAGACAAGATATATTGTGAAAAGAAATAACCATTGTCTTTGTCTACTCTCGGTCATCCAAGTCATAATTGTTCCAAAGGTGCTTTTTCAAGAGGCAACTGGACTTTGAAGACATTTTGCTTCTCAGTCAAAAAACTGAAGAAGTTTTTTGAATGAGAAGCAAACCATCTTTAAGGAAAAACAAAGTCCAGTTGCCTTTTGAAAAAGCACCTTCGGGTCATAAACTCTCTTTGTTTTCATAACCATTGTCATTACATTCACCACTATCATTACCATCACATGTGTAGCTATAACAAAAAAAGAAGGAGTATGTATGCAGGTCGCACATGTTTACCTGGCCAAAAACTAAAAGGCACATCTGCCTTCCTGATTGTATAATTCAACCTCTAGTAGAAAAAACAGAATATCTGTGATCTATACATTCACTTTTAAAAAAATCTGAACTTCCAGTTTTTGGAAAGTAGGAAATTAGGGAGAGAAGCCAAAGTCTAGCAACCACACAGATTTTTTTTTTTTAAATACTGCCTCTAGTGGCACCATCTCATGGCCAGAACTGTCCTCTTGGCAAAATGGAATATGAAGATCCAACTTCATGTTGAAGGGGAATTTTGTGAGGTGAGGCTCAAAGTGTATGGTCACTGAAAGTACAGGACCACCCCTTTGGTTATCCCAATGTTGCGAGAGGATTTTTTAAAATCTCAGCCTGACTGAAGAAAGACAAGAAATATAGTTGGTATAGCCCAGAATTGTGGAAGATATAAATATGTAGTTAGCTTGTCCTTGATGACTGATTACTTGTTAGGCATACTGTGTCTAATGCAAGGTGCCTAGCAATGGGAACTAGCTACAATTGAAAGAAAAAGAAAGAAAGAAGAAAGAAAAGAAAAGTAAAGAAAAGAAAAGAAAAGAAAAGAAGAAAATAAAAAGAAAAATTCAGTTTTAAAAACAAAATATCTGTTTGGTTTGGTGTTGTTGCATAGTTTATATAGAAAATAGAAATTTTTATTTTATTTTAATACATATTTGAGGACAGAACAGACTGACACTTGCTTTTCCTTTCCCCTTATGAATAAAAAGGACCAGCTTTTAACTTCATTTTTTCTTGATATGAGAGTCAGGTTGATGTAGTAGTTAAGGCAACTGGGTTAAAATGTTTTAGAAACCTTTTCAAAATTATATTCTCTTTTCTTTTCAGGCCAGTTGTTTGGTTGTTTTTGACAAGAGTTCCGACTGCCAGTGAAATGTCTGGTCTCATTGTGGTTGCTATGTAGAATAGCTTTATTATGGTCATGGTGATGTATTCTGAACCTCAGGGTCATCCTTCTGTTAATCCACTGCCATATAGGTCTTCGCATCCTTAGCTTCTTCCATTCCAAAGGGGATACCACTCACTAATCTTGCTTGTTTAATTGTGAATGAAACTTTAATCTTTTTCTCTCTATTTGTGCTCAGAGGTTGTATGTGATCTATCTTTGGTGTTTTGATCTCTCCGCTTTCACTGAGTTTCCTAATAATCTCATCACTATCCTCTTGTTCATAGCATTGCAGGATATCATGTAAAAATAACAGTTTCTCTATTATCTTAGTGGGTAGGCATAGGTCTGTCTTATTATCTAAAATGTTTGTTTCTGTGAAAGCTAATTATCTCATTCCAGGTTCCTTTAGTTCATAGATGATCTTTAGAATTTGCAAACTAAATCTCCTCTTTATGGAGGCATAAAAATCTACAGCTGCTCAATTTGCCACGCTGCCACACAAGAAGAGCTGTCTTCACATCTGTTTCCTCACATTCCTTGCATTTGTTTACCTGATACAAGACAAGGTAGTGCCCTCATGGCTGCAAACTTAATTACCAGCATAAATGCCTCATTGAACATCCCACCAGATTTCTGTGAGGGTGCCTTAGCTTCTAAGGTAGCTTTGTATCATTTGATTTCCCCTTCTGAACTGTTAAAATTTATATAAACTTCTAATGTCCACTTGCATTTGATGGCTTTGTGGTAGATAGGTAAATGCCAGAGTTCCATTTCCTTGAAAAGGTTTGCCTCATCACACAGTAACTTGGGTCTCAAACTGCCAACCTTCTGGTCAACAAGCCCAGCATCTTAAATGCTCGGCCACATGCTCCCCCCATGCCCCCACATACTGTAGTATCGCTTTCTTGGGATTGACACACAAGGCTTTATGTTTGTATACTTTTAAATAGCCAGGCAGACTTTGCTCTTTTTTTGTTTCTCCCTTGGTTATTCGCCAGCTTTTAACTGCCTGCTTGAGTTCTTCCTCCTCTTCTGGTATTCATAATTCAGTTTGCATCTCACATGCTACAGTTTGAATGCTCACATTTTGGTCTTGCCTTTCAGGCATTTAGAAGAGGACCTATCGATAAAGCCAGAATAGGAAACCAGCAGCATGTTTATGTCTCATTTCCTCTCTCATGCTTTTGAGTTGCTCTACAGTATCCATCACGAAACTCCCATGTCCCTGCATTTCCTGGGATTTCTAGAACTCACTGCAGAGTTTCCGAAAAAAGATACACTTTGCTGTTTAAACTAGCCTGCTTCTCTCAGTAATATTCGTAGGAGGGTCAGACTGATGAATACAGTGAGGTCCTGAAGATCATAAGCCTGTCCCATCTTCTTTTAGTTGTGTTTCCTCTTTTTAGATTCATGAGCTACTCATCTTTTAAAGATAAGCTGATTAGAGTTGTTATCTCTCTTGGAGGTTTTTAAGAAGACATTAGACAACCATTTGTCTCAAATAGTATAGGGTCTCCTCAGGGGTGGGATTCAAATCTTTTAACAACTGGTTCTGTGGGCATGGCTTAGTTGGTGGGTGTGGCTTGGTGGTCATGTTACTGGCTGGGCATGGCCAACTCAACATCACCCACATCGAGGCATGCATCTCTTCGCCTGGTCTCTCATGACTGTGGGGATGCAGCAACAGTCCTAAGTGTGAAAAATGGTCATAAGTCACTTTTTTCAATGGTCACTCCACACAAGCAAAGTACCAGCAAAAGAGGGGAAAAAAAAACTCCAGAGAAGTTTCTGAGACAGGAAGTCTAGTCCTGCCAAGAATGTAATAAGGGTTAACAGAGAGGCAGTTTCTGTAAGCAACACCAGAATGTTTCCTTCCTGTCTTCCTTACAGGATTAGGCCAGTAATTTATTCTAACAACCGGTTCTCCAAACTGCTTAGAATATTTACAACTGGTTCTAGCGAATAGGTGCGAACTGGTAGAATACCACCCCTGGGTCTCCTGCTTGAGCAGGGGGTTGGACTAGAAGACCAAAATCCCTTCCCACTCTTTTATTCCATCCCAAATACTGGCATTTCATACCAACTATTTGTGATGATTACTTTCCAGAAAGAATCCTTTGAGAGCAATATTTCTATTTTAAATTTCCAAAACAATTCATTTTTAGTGTTTAGTTTAACTATTACTGGGTTATAACTTTGACCACCATTAAGTTATTTTTAAAAAATGTTTTGGTATTTTTACCAGAAATTCTACTGAGTCATTTTTCTGTTAAAATTTGCACTCTGGACAATGAAGTTTGTTGTTTTGACAGAGAGCTGACTATCTCGTCCCATAACCTGTTAGGCTGCAGATGCTCAGCAGTAAGACCTCACTGTCTTCTGAGTTGTTTCATAGTTAAAAGGAAAATATCTTTATCTGGTTCAGCATCATTGCAAAATTTCAGAGAAAGAGATTACTTCAATTTGCATCCTTGATGGAGCAGGATAGCAGTGAGCTGAAAAGGAGAATTTTCCATTACATTGTAATACACATGTCTGAGAGCAGAAGCAGACTCATTCTCCCTTTTCCTTTTCCTTTATGAATATACATGATCTAGAAATTAACCCCTTTCACTCTGTCTTGATGTGATGCTGCTACTATCCTTCCCCCCCTCCATTTTCATAGGAATAGCCATTGTTTAAAAAATGTGGGTATTGCAGCCCAAGAATATATTTAGCCAATGGAGCATTTTATATATAACCAATCTCTCCCTCCCTCCCTCTCTCTCTGTCTCTCTCTCTCTCTCTACACACACACACACACACACACACACAAACACACTTTGAAGATGGTGATTCTAAGAACCTTAGGTTTACAACAATTCAAATGCTAACAGACGCATACAAGGATTTGGGCTTCAGCCAACAATACCACATTCAGATCCTACACTTCCAAGAAGTGTGTGTAAACATCTTTACAAGATCCTTAAAATCCTAGCATTATTTTTAAAGGGAAATGTCATATCATAACTCAGCTCCCAGGAAACAGAGACCTTGGAGACAAAACTGAACTGAGGTTCTATCTTCTTGATCCCACCATCTCTTTTGTGCTCCTCCGTGGTCTAATCCCTCTTCTTCTTCCTCCTCCTCTTGCAGAACCTGAGTGATTTTCACCTGGATCTTAGTCCTCTCAACAAGTTTCATCAAACTTCTTGATTTGTTCTTTGCCGTATTTGTGTTCGCTTCTTGTAGAGAATACAAAGATGCCACCACACAGTTTCCTGTCATGGTGTGGTAAATAAAACAGTAACAGCCTCTTTCAGTTGTCCTTGAATACAGTTATATTTATTTCTCTGGACCTACCGAATGAAATGGGACTTGGACAGATGTGGGCAACCTTGTGGGCCACTTCTCTTCGGCCCAATTCTTTGTCATGTTTGGAGTCCTAATCTTCTACTGCATGATGGCCCTGTGTTTTACCTTGGTTATATACAGAATGGCAGCAATTTCCCAAAGATCGATTATGTTTTCACTCTCTGTGCTGTCTTTTTGTGGCTAGTCAATATGGCTGCCTGGGCAAAAGCCCTAGTGGACATCATTACTCAAATATTTAGCTGTTACGGTAAACATCTATTTTTGGGTAAATAGAACAATAATTGATTATAGCAGTTTGTTTCAACATTTTGCTCTCAACATTCCTCCCAACTTTTCAAAATTATGTTGCTATTGTTGTTCAGTGGCTAACTCATGTATGATTCTTGTGACCCCATGGATCACAGTATAACTGGTCTCTTGTCCTCCACTGACTGCTGGAATTTGCCCAAATCCATGTCCCCTGCATCACTGATGCTATCTAACCATCTCATCCTCTGCTGTCTAACCATCTCGTCCTTTTGCCTTCAATCTTTCCCCACCATCAAGGTCTTTTCCAATGTGTCCTCTCTTCTCATTTGTTGGCCAAAGTATTTGAGCTTCAGCTTCAGTAACTGTCCTTCCAAAGAACAGTCAGGGTTGATTTCCTTTAGTATTGACTGATTTGATCTCCTTGCATTCCAAGCAACTCTCAAGAGTCTTCTCCAACACCACAATTCAAAAGCATCATTTAAAAATTATGAAGGGCCCCAAAAGAGATTTTGTTTGTATGGATCATATGTATTGATATTTACTGTATTAAACATTAAAATGGATGCATGGTAGAATATTTACTGAAAAAAAATAACACTATTGAACTTATTAGATATCAAAATAAATGAAATACTTTTCGTGAAACCACTATATTTTTTAACAAATAAAAATAACAATGAGAAGAGTGACATTGTTTAATATTTTTGCTGAAATGTTCAATATCTGGCAAATAATTTTGGCTTAGTGGTCTCCTGAGGAGATGTTGAATGACCCTCAGGGATCCATGGATCACACTTTAAGAAATATTGAGCTATAGATTGAGCTAAATATTGAGTTATAGGAGTACATAGCAAGAAATAGGTAGCATTCAGCCATATTCAGCTATTTAGGAGCAAATTATTAACATTACAGTCTGCATTGGGTCACATTGAGTAGGTTCACAAGCATTCAGATTATGGCCTGGTAATCTTCTGAAGTATATTGACTTGTTCTTCTGCATTTCTTCCCTATTCTGAAAATCCAAACCATCTGTAGACATTGTCAGTATACGTCTTCTCTTTATATTTTGGTGGAAATTAAACAGACTCTGATTCTAAGGGCACCTCTTTGACCTTTCAATTTTCTCTCAACAAAATAATAATAATCATACATAGAAATTATCATTTTTCATCATCACCATTATCACCATCATTATCCCAAGTCCTTAGGAAGGACTTGATGGGTAGATTAAAAATGCCAGATTGAAACTAAACATCGAGAACATTGTGCAACCAACCATAATGCAGGTTGTTATTGTTGTTGTTGTTGTTGTTATGCTTTTTCACATTTACATATCTCATTCTCATCTTTAACAACACTGTGGCATCACTGTTACATCTACAAATCTCCATATATTTATATCAATTTATATACATTTATATATGTATTTCTTATCTCTACTATTCTTATTCCTACTATTCAACCATTCATACCAATTATCCCATACCGCATAATAATCTGATTCTTCTTTGCCTTTTAGTTCTAGAATGAATTTGTCCATCTCAGCAATAATACAAGTAATTCTTGCCTTATGACTAGTCAGTTAGTGATGGTTTGAAGTTACAACATACAACATAACTGAAAAGAGGGAGTTAACAGTCGAGTTCTGAAGCACCTGCCAACATAAAGTAGGTGCATTTGTGGCTGTTTGCAATGCCTCAGGGTTGTGTGACTGTGTTTTATGACAGTTTTGCTGAAAATGGAAAGTTATTTCTGGTTTTCGGCAAAACCATGCCATAGTGAACAATGGATTCATTTAACAACCGTGGTGTTCATGTTATGACTGCCACATTCAATTAACAATGGCCATCAAAAATATTGGAAAAAAGAATTGTAAAATCAAGCATCAAACCATACAATTGTAACGAGTGGACTCCTTTGTGGTCATATATGTCTAGGCTACCTGTTATTTCCATTCTCAAATGTTTAGGTTCTATCATGAGCAGTGGGGAAAAAATGACACATTATTTGGGTCACTCTTTGAAACATCTGAAATATTCAACTAAAATATATACTGAATTATTGTAGAAAACTTTAACTCCTCTTTTAAAGATGAATATGTAGAAGATTTATATCACACTCATTTCCAGTAAGATATGATCAAAATTGCAACTTAAATTTAGCATTTTCCAAAAAAAAATAAAGCTGTTTCTTATATATTGGATATATCAGCAAACATATACTTACACACACTGTAGTTATTGCAGAAAAATCAGAAAAACAAAATCTTTAAGCCTTTGTCGAATGTCTCATAATTATCTTAATGGTATTAATATGACACTGCCAATATTAGCTTAGTAAACTGGCACTGTTCATTCTCACAGTTAAATGATATTTCATAATATTCCCCCTATTTGTTTATAAAATGAAAGCTTTTCCTTCTTGCTCTTCCCTGTCCCTGAAAATCTTTACTTTTTTTTGCTACAGCAATGTAGAACTTGAATACTAAATGGCTCCCTGGTTTAAGATTTGATGTTCCCTAGCTGAGAGGCAAAAAGCAATATTACTACATTTATCTTTTTATGAAATGCATTACACAAAGTATAATTTGTGTCTCTATAATAATCTACTGTTTTCAATTAGAAATTAAGCCAGTTGCTATAAAGGTCTGAAGGAAATATAGCAACTCTTTTGTCTTTTTTTTTGCTTTTATTTTCTTCCCTGAGAATGAAGAAAAACTGAATTGTATTAAACTGACAGCATAAGGCAGCTTTGCCGAGTTTGTATTCTGTTTACTGTAAATCAACTTCAGAAGCACAACCTATGGTGGTGAGGCAAAGAAATGAGATTAGCAAGGAGAGAAAATAGAAACTAATAGTGTTAATGGAAGTTGATGAACCTCTTTCTTCATGCCCCCGGAAGGTCCTAGATTGAGTAACATCAATAGAAATCACTAGGATTTTTGTTCAAGCATCTTCTCTTTGCAAGGGCAGCTCAGCATTTCAGACAGACTTAATCCACATGAATCAATGTAATCAATTGGAATGATTTGGATCGCCACAACTGTGTGGCCTTCCCACACCAGAACCTCTTAAAGGAAAACCATTTATTTGGAGTTGCATACCCACTCTACTTTTTCTTTGAACTGTTCTTATTAACTGCATTTTCAGGAGAACAGTCACTACCAACTGGGAGCCAGGAGGCAGACATGGTCGACAGTCAGAATTTCCAATTAAGAAATATAACATAGGGGAAACATACTGGAAAACTAATTAATTCCATGTTTTCCCACAGAACAGTTAAACTATCTCTTTTAAAAAACATCTCTAAAATTGACACAAGACCCACCCAAGGCTGTGTGCTTTTTCCACTTCTCTTCTCCCTATATACCAATAACTGCATCTCAAACAATCCATCTGTTAAAATAGTGAAGTTTGCAGATGACACAACAGTAATTGTTCTCATTCAAGACAACAATGAATCCGCATACAGACAGAAGGTTGTACAACTTGCCTCATGGTGTAACTGGAACAATCTGGAACCGAACATACTCAAACCATAGAAATGGTGGTAGACTTTAGAAGATACCCTCCCACACTACCACTTCTTACAATGCTAGACAACACAGTATCAACAGTACAGACTTTCAAATTTCTTTCCATTATATCACATGACATAAAATGGACACCTAACATCAAAAACGTCATCCAAAAAACATAACAAAGAATGTTCTTTCTGCACCAACTCAGGAAGCTCAAATTGCCCAAGGAGCTGTTGATACAGTTCTGCAGGGGAATTATTGAGTCTGTCATCTGCACCTCTATAACTGTCTGCTTTGGTTCTGCAACCCAATAAGACAGAAACAGACTTCAGAGAGTAATTAGAACTGCAGAAAAAACAATTACTACCCACCTGCCTTCAATCAAGGACCTGTATACTGCATGAGTTAAAAAGAGGACTGTGAAAATATTTATACATCCCTCACATCCTGGACATAAACTATTTGAACTCCTTCCCTCAAAACGATGCTATAGTCCACTGTACACCAGAACAACTAGACACAAGAACAGTTTTTTCCCGAATGCCATCACCCTGCTAAACAAATTATTCCATCAACACTGTCCAACTATTTACAAAGTCTGCATTACTATTACTATTAATCTTGTCATCACTCCTTATCACCTATCCCTCCTACTTGTGACTGTATGGTTGTAACTTTGTTGCTTGTATCCTTACGACTTATATGGACTGTTTCTAGTATGATTTGATTGCTTATTGTACCCTGTGACTATCATTAAGTGTTGGACCTTATGGCTCTTGACTCTTGGCGAATGTATCTTTTCTTTTATGTATACAGAGAGCATTTGCACCAAGACAAATTCCTTGTGTGTTCAGTCACACTTGGCCAATAAAAGAATTGTAATTTTAATTCTAGTTGACTAACTTCTGATCAATAGGTTTCCAAAATCTGAATAATTTGTCTTGATAGCATATCAATTGAATAAAAATAAAACTAGCATGATAATGAAACAAAATTTTCCCCATCTTTCCAGCCTCCAATATTTCACCAATGAGGGTAGAATAAGTGTGTCAACTTATACAACCTTTCCTTATTTAGCGACCCCAATCTATTTCTTAAATCTATATACAGTATATAAAAATGAAATACCACTCATGCATCACCACAAAGTCTCCAGAACCATAAAGCCTATAAACTTGAAATTTGGCATGTATGTTCCTCCTGGCTTCTAGGTGCTCACTAAGAAAGGATTTTTTGAAATGACCATCTGAGCATTAGTATTTCGTATATTATTATTAACACGCTCTGATGCTGTTCTACTACTCCTTCCCACCTGAAAGAAAATCAGTTTCAAATGCAAAACATAAGCAAAGGAGTTTCAGTTTTAGTTTCACAGCACCAAGCAACTTTAGGTACAGAACAGTTAACCTAAGCATGCCCAGGCTCCTTGCTGTCTTCTTCTTGCTCACACAGCAAATATTCTTTAAATTTCCAAACAGCTCTCAACTCTCTCACACATTGACAGGACGCTAGCCAGATGAATACCAATGGATGCTGGTAGGCAGAGGCAGAATTTTTTCCCCTTATTTTCCTCCCCCCAAACTAAGCCCAACCACATAGTTTCATAGAAGAGAGCGAGAAAGAGAGAGGAAGACAGAGACAAATAGATAGACAGACAGACAGACAGACAGACAAACAGAGAGAGAGAGACTGTCATCTCATTTAGATAAAGTTTTCTCATTATACTAATTCTGGTATGTTGAGATGTTCTCAGGAGCATAAAATGTGGACATAAGTGCATGCATTGGTTGAAAAATAATTTTGTTTTATTACCATCATATTTCTGAGTAGTTGATAAATAAAAGAGCCACTAAATGAGGAGTGGCTGCAACTTTCTCATCTTCATGTGTGTGACATGAATCATCATCTTCATCATCATCATCATCATCATCATCATCATTTTAGCCATCATCTATCCACTGCAGGATGAAGGCCTCTTTGCATGTTTCCATGCATTTTTATGGGTTTCTTATATTCTTATCTATTTAGCACATTCATAGGCAGCTGCAAAAAGAAATGAAGAAAGGCTACAAAATATATTTTCTTAAATATTGCTGAAAACTGCACCTGGAATACATTCCTATGGCCACAGTATAATTCCCAGTGTCTCTAGAGTGCCTTAAATTCCTAATCGATAGTCATGCATGATGGGAAATAATATTCTTAGAGCCCTTTGCTTACCTACGTGAAGCTAAAAACATAGTTTACATTTAAAGTAAAGGGAAAAAATGGTTCTCAGACAAACTGTGCTTAAGTTGTAACTCAGCCAAGCATTATGAGCTAGAGAAATCCATACTTAAGAAATATAAACTTGTCAGACAATATAAAGATAGTAATTTACAAGAATAAGTAGCAAGTATTATGCTTGATAAATAGGGACAGTTAGAAGCTTGGAAAAGTACAGTTCATCTTTATCAGTTTTAAAAGTCCATTCTATACTGTTTCAGCTTCAATCTTAAAAACTAGCTGTACAAAGTAGTGCTATATTTACACCCATTTTCCTGCATTGTTCTGCATCCAATATTTTTTCTGCATCAGTTCATTACATCCAGTATTTTTCCTAAAACAGATTTTTAATGTTTTGAACTAAAATGTGCATTTTTAAAGCATGTTCAGGATAGTTTAATGAATATTAGTTTTATTAATTGTGTTCTTTAAGAAACCTGCATCACAACATTAAAAAAAATGCAAAACCCAAAAGCTAAGTATGTTCCAATTCATTTGGGAATTGCAGATAGGGATGATTTGATTTAAATTATGGACCAAAAGAAAACCTGGAACATTCACATCTGGAGACATCGTTTTTTTTAAATAGGAAACTGGAGTTAAAAATGAAGACCATAGAAATTGTGCAAGAAAAGAGAAACAGAAAAAGTACCATAATATATACCAGTGTGGAAGCATCCTGGAATATAATGGCATATGGATTGTGCAGTTACCTATACAACTGTTATGTTGATTCACAAATTCTTTGAACGTTATTTTCCTCATTCAACAACCTTATTATCATTCATGGAACATTCATGGGGTTATGAGCACTGTCATTCATTTCCTGGATTCAGTACTTATACTAGAAGAGATGGGGAATGAACTAACAACAGTCGCTTGCAAAGAATGTTCCAGATGCCCAGAGAATTCTCACACATTCTAGCACTGAAGATGTTACCTAGCTGGGTAATGAAATGTCTGCAAGAAAAAAAACCAAACTCAGAGAGCACTAAGGATCCAAAATTTCAACCCTGAGCTGCAAATATTCTCTTTTATCAATTCTACACAATAGTTACTTTCTCAAAGAACTGCATTATACCTGTCATCAGGGTTACCTCATTTCAGGATCCAGAGCAGAAGGGCTGATCTGATAGTGATGAATATACTTACAACAGAGCTGGAAGAGAAACAAGAAAGAGCGGCCTTCATAGTATAGGAAATTTATCTGAAACACAAGTTGTCTTTCCTTAGGTATCAATTCTTAAATGTTATTGGAATGAGAATAAATTGGAAAGTGATATAATCATGTTATGACCTTGCTGAAAGAGATAATTATTAATATTTTACATTTATATCCCACTTTTTCATCAAGACATCTTGAGTCAACTCAAATTAGTTGGGGATTGGCCTCCATTTTATCTCTACAACAGCAATCTGTGATAGATAACACTGAAAGGGAGTGACTGGCTCAAAGCCATGGATTTCTATGTCTGAAGGTGGACTTGAATTGGCACTTCAGCCACTGTACCATGTTGGATCTCAATTTGTCAATGGTTTATGTTGCGTTGGTGATGGTATCTGGTGCTGAGTTGAGGGGAAAAGTAAAACAGCTGACTAGGCTTAAGTCACTTGTGGGGAGGAGTGGCTGAAGGGAGATCCTCCCTATTTATCTAGTAGATATCTAGTAGATATAGAAAATGATTTAAACTGGTGTGATTCCTTTCAAGAGGTGAGCAACAATAAAGATATCACTCTGATCATCTCATTGAGTACATTGTACACCATCCAGAACCCGTCTCTGAGGGAGAGGGATTGTTAAGAAATAGGAAAAATAAATAAATTGTGTTGGTTCTGGTACCTTGTGCCTGCTGCTTGCAGCTTCCCTGTTATGGAGCATCCTTCCCTTGAAATTAAATTAACCTCAATTTTGGTGTTCTGGAACAGTGGTAGGATTCATTTTTTTAATTACCAGTTCTGTAGGCATGGCTAGGTGGGCATGGCCAGTGGTCATGTGACTGGATGGATGTGGCTAGGTGGTGATTTTTTTCTCCTTATGCAGCACCCCCACCCCAGTTTTTACCTACTGGGCCTCAGGAAAGCCTCCTGGGAGCAAAAACGGGGCAAGGGGGGGTACAGCACTTCCCGTGTCCCATTTTCTGCCTACTGGGCCTCAGGGAAGCCTCCTGGACACTGAAAAAAGAAGCATCTTGAAGCCTTCTGAGGTAAGTACAGCATCAAGGAGGGAAATCAGCTGTGCTGCATGATTTAGATCAGCTAGAAAGCAAGGAATCTGATGATTTCCTGATTTCTAGCTAATCTAAATTGCGTGGCACAGCTGATTGTTGCCCAGCTGAATGTTGGAAATACCGGTTTGGCTGGCTAGCTGGTAGCATTTTTTACTACCGGTTTGCATGAACTTGGCCGAACTGATAGAATACCACCACTGTTCTGGAACCTGTTAAAAGGGGAGTTGATATGGACAGTCTTTGAGGAATGGCTCATCACCATTATACTTACGATTTTAATAGTTGCTTGTTTATTAGCTTTTAGAATTTTAGTCTGTTTTTAGGTTATAAACTACTGGAAGTCATTTGGATTGAATGCAGTAAGGAATGAACACATTACATAAATAATTATCAAATTGACTGAATTTTGGGATTTTTTTAAACAAAAGATGTAGAAACATTGTCTTTTCATTTTTCCCAGCAGGTATCTGGGGGCTGCTCTGACTGTAACAAAACATTATAGGTGAATGCTAAATCAGAATTATGAACTTGAAGCAATGAAGATGAATCCTCTACTGAAAGAGGCTGTTGATTTGGAAGTGGAACCTTCAAAAGAGTTTTGAAACTGAGGAGTGATATGAAGCTAACCCTGAGATGGAATGATTTGCTGTCTGGAGCCATTTCGGGGAGGGAGTTGATACAAGTCAAACCTACTGTTAACAAGCAAGGGGAAAAAACATGAAAATGAAGCCATGGAATTTTACCATTGGCACACTACCATTTCTCTTGACTGATGTCCCTATTTTAGGCTGCAAGAAAAGGACAACATTCCCTCTGCTTCAGAAAAGAACAGCAATGAGAAATGATAGTGTCTGGCAAGAAAATGATTGAAATACTACCACAGCTTTTAAACTATTAGTTGCTCTATCTTTATATTAAATGCCAGAGCCTTGTTTTTATCTTTCCCTTACAATCGGTTTGCCATAATTCAATTTTTGCCAGACCTACCAAGGTCTTTTTGTGACCTACTAAGATGCAGCTTGTCTCGTGGCTAGCTGTGACTTCTATACATATATGTTGCTGTTATTGTTGTGTGGCTGATGATCAAAGGGATTGCATAAAAGTGCAAAAACAAAAACAAAATAGAGAATAGAGTTCTCAGGAACACAGAACTGTACTGTACTTGTGACTGAGATTGCAAATAGGCTGAGATTGCAAATGTTAAGGTGGCTTTTCTTCACCTTTCAACCAGTGAATGTATAGGCCAGGTGGCTGAGTTTGATTTTAACTGTTTAGTTCACCTGAGGGTAGTAGTTATTCCAGGGCAGAGATAGGCAACTATGGCCTGTATATCGCCCCTTTGGATTTCAACTCCCAGAATTCCTGAGCCAGCATGTTGAAGTTTACAGATCTTTAAAGGGGTCATAATCTCTGTTCTAGAGGATGAGATCAGGTTCTGTACCTACACAGTTCACTAATCCAATTTGTTGTCAGTGGTTTATGCCTCCCAGTATCTGACATCTGAGGCAGCAGCCTCACCCTGTCTAATGAGAGGAATATTCCAGTTTCTTGGAATGGGATTCCAATAGTGTTGAAAAGGCCAATTTGAAAACAAAATATTACATAATCTTAATAAAGAGGTACCTGTAGCTATACTTATGAACATAGGCAGCATTGAAAGGAATGTTGGAATTAATAGTGATGTGAATCCAGCTGCATTCTGCCTCTAAACATTATGGTGGAACATTTTTGAATAATAGGACCTTGAAGGGGGCATGCATAAATGCACTAGCATGCCTACTGTGCCTGTCTTACTGTCCCCATTTATCTGTCTTTACTCCTTTTGTTCTTGTTTATGTTCATACTTATACTTGTTATCTTGTACATGTTTGACAAACAAACAAACAATAAATAATTTATTCCAGAATCTTGTGTGGAAAGGGAACTTCACGAAGACAGTAGTGTCACTCAAACAGAAAAAGCCCAAGGGGAACATCAGGCCAGCCATAAAACAAACTTACATAGGAAAAGGAATCAAATAAAAGGTATTAAAA
>BHFT01002408.1:0-33317 GCA_004320025.1 Laticauda laticaudata
AAAAAAAAAAAAAAAAGCCATCATTCAGCAAACAGCTCCAAATGAATGATGTTGCAATGTCCTGTGATCATCTGTACTGCCAAGCAAAGTCAAGAGAAAAAGCAAGCAGGAGGTCATAAATGACAATTATATGGCTGCAGGACAACAGACTGCAAGGATTCACCTAACAACAGCAGTTGGAACTGTTGGACTGTTGGAACGCAGCCATGTGACACAGTATTGTATACAGTATTGTATTGTATATGCTAAGCAACCATATTCTGATCCCAATTACCGGTCAATAAGCAAGGTCTACCTGTTGTTGAAAGAAAAATCCACCTGGTTCAGGGACAAGCCAGGAATAAAATAAAATGGAGGCTGATTGGCAAGAAAGTTTAATGATGAACAGAATCACACACAAAGACAGCATGCAGTTTCTGGGACAGCTGAACAACTAGCTAGATGAGTGCCAGGATTTTTATACAGGTCCTGAAATACTGCTGGGGGCAGGTTGTGCAATGAAGGAGCTTATGTTCTGAAAGGGTATTCCTGTTGTGGCTAATTGGCCTTTGTCCTGTGTTGGGTTTTTGGTGAGGGCCTGCTGTACTAATCCTCCCATTCTGCTTTTGTTAGCTGTCAAACTTTGCTACAAGGAGTTTCAAAATATCTTCTGCCTGCAGTATTTGCTTTGCTTATGAATGGGGCCATCTAGATAGTTTGCTTCCTCTTTCAATAAGCTCTCCTTAAGTGCTGGCATCTGCTTTGGGCTTTTAAGAAAGACTGGGGGATGCTTTCTGCCTCTAAAAACATGTTTATCTATTTCTCCTTTAGAGAAATATAATATTTTTTTCTTTTTTAATATTTCCCAAAATATATAATTCTTCTGGGGGGAGGCTTCCCACATTGGGTTTCAGGGGGAAAATTTCTTCCTTTCACACCTCTCTTTTTTCTAAATGGCAAAAGAAACCAGGAGCAACTTTGAATTTTGGAGACAGAAAAAAAATATTATGACAAAGTTAAAAGAAAATATTAGGGATTCAGACAGTTTTCTTTCCTTCTCTGCTCCAGGGGCTCTTTATCCTGATGGAACAACTGGAAAAAGCAAAGAAGATGACTTTGTTCTCCCTGGAACCAACTATACATACACATGGCCAATTATGGATGATTTTGCACCGACTCCAGCTGATTCACCATGCCTGACCTGGATTTACCATTCACACATTAACACCCCAAAAGATATCAGCAGTGGGTTAATTGGACCTTTGCTGGTTTGTAAGAAAGGTATGGAATTTACAGTTTAGTATTTGGTAATGCAGAATTGGTTGTTGAGGTCCTAAACAGTTTAGTATCAAAATGTGCCATTGAAGCCTAAATCATCCAGGCCAATATATTTAAAAAGCTTCTTAAATCATGGCAACTGGACAACAGATTGTTGTAGTATCAAAATACCTGGCATTGTTCGAACCATCCTGGCAATACATCCATCCTGTTAGAACAATTCATCAATGCAAAGGCTTGCTTTCAGAAATCATGGATAATTTTAAAGAAGAGATTGGACCAGGGATGGGCTTCTGGGGGTTCGCAGGGGTTCGGGAGAGCCCCAAGCTAAGATTCTGTGTATTTTGGAGAATCCCCAAATCCCACTCCTAGCTGGCCTTGCCCCACCGCACCCCACCCCTCCCAGGAGTCCCCATGTGGCCAGTTTGGGATGCAGGGAAGTGCAGGGCGTGTTTGGAGGCTCGGGGAGGGGCGAAAAAAGGGCCTCCTGGAAGTTGGGGAAGGCTGGAAATGGGCCCATTTCCGGCTTCCAGAGAGCCTCCCGAGCCTGGGGAGGCCATTTTTGCCCTCCTGGAGGCTCAAAGAAAGCCTCCGGAGCCTGGGGAGGGCAAAAACAACCCCCTTGTGGTGCAGGAGGCTGACTAGACCACGCCCACCATGGCCACACCCACCCAGCAGCCGGGCAAAGAACCTTTTGAAAAAATTTTTGAAGCTCACCCCTGACATCAAGGGATATATTCATATATCTCAGCAGACTAACTGAGGTGTGAAGGACATCCCTGAACCCAGCCCATTTCAGGCCTAATTCCAGCGCACTGTTGCAACCACCAGAGTCCAACGAACAGCATTATTGGAGAATAACGTCTGAAACAGGAAGGCGGAAAAAGAAGTTATTTGCTTTACCTTCAGAGTCCTTCTTAAAGAAGACTCTGTGCAGATGGACGGAATATGGCCAGGAAGCAAAGTTTTTAAAATGAATAATAAAGGTGTCCTTTTCTTCAGCCTTCAGCTCTGGCCCGAGAAGACCCAGCCATGATGGTTTGGCAACCTCGTGAGAGTAGGAATCATCCGTGAACTGTCTGAAAATTACCTTCTTGTAGGTGAAAGGATGGAAATGGGCCTGTTTCCCGCTTCCAGAGAGCCTCCAGAGCCCGAGGAGGCCATTTTCACCTTCTCAAAGAAAGCCTCCGGAGCCTGGGGAGGGCAAAAACAACCCCCCTGTGGTGCAGGAAGCTGACTAGGTCACGCCCACCATGGCCACAGCCACCCAGCAACCAGGCAGAGAACCCTTTGCTAAAATTTTTGAAGCCCACCCCTGGGTTGGACAACCACTTGTCTGAAATGGTAATGGGCAGGGGTGTCAAACTCAATTTTATTGAGGGCCGGATCAGGATTGTATTTGACCTCGGGAGGCCTGGGGGACGTGGCCAGGGTGGGCATGGCCAGCTTGTCTTCACTTGTGTCAGGGGTACCTGTGGTGACCCGAGCACTCTACCAGTGAAAATGGAGGGCCCTCCCAAGCTCCATTTTTACTGGCAGGGGGTTGCAGGAGGCTGTGGCAGCTGAAAACATAGCTTGGGGGACGGCATGCATGGCTCTCCCGAGCTGCATTTTCTCTGGCAGAGGCACTGCAGATCAGTCTTTCGTTGTTTCCAGAGAAGCCCCATGAGCCAGATCTAAGCACCCCATGGGCTGGATGCAGCCTGTGGGCCTTGAGTTTGACACCTCTGGTATATGGTCTCTGCTTGTGCAGTGGGTTCGACTAGAAGTCCTCCAAGGTCCCTTCCAACTTTGTTATTCTGTTATTCTGATCTCTCAGCAGTTTTTGATACTGTCCGCCACCGTATCCTTGGCAGCTGACTCCATGGTTTAGAGTTTGGGGGTTGTCGTAGAATTAAAGACTGGATCTCCAGGAAGAGGGGCTGCATTCCAGATGAGCAAGAGACAGTAAAGTTTGAGAAGAAGACGAAGAATGTCAAGACTGCTCCTTCCTAGAACTTCTCGGATTCTATCTTTAATCATGCAAGTAATTTGTTTTAGTTTGGCAAGATTTCTATTTATGGATGAGGAACAATAAAGAAAATTGCTTAGAAGGTACTCAATGTGCCTTTCTTGGTTTTGGAAGCCTGATATAAATATTGTCAAACTAAAGCTAACGACTTGCATTATTAAAGAAATACTCTGAGAATTTCTAAGGAGGAGATGCCTTGACTTCAATCAACCATTGGTGGTATCCTACTGGCATATAAGTGTATATTTCATACTTATTGGTGAAAACCAAGACAAATACCTTAAACAGCCAATGAGATTTTTTAAAAAATTATGCTTCCATGACACACTGACATAAACTAGTTAATTCACTGCAGCTTTGTATGATATGAAAACTCCATTAGTTCTGTTATTTTAGGAAACCAGACTGGTATAGTTGTGATGGTGTTGGTCTAGAAACCAGGAGTTAGTGAATTCTTGCCAGGGGTGGGATTCAAATTTTTTTAACAACTGGTTCTGTGGGCGTGGCTTAGTTGGTGGACATGGCTTGGTGATCATGTTATTGGCTGGGCGTGGCCAACTCAATATCACTCACATCGAGGCATGCATCTCCTCTCCTGGCCTCTCATGACTGTGGGGATGCTGCAACAGTCATAAGTGTGAAAAACGGTCATAAGTCACTTTTTTCAGTGCCATTGTAACTTGAATGGTCATTCCACACAAGCAAAGGACCAGCAAAGGAGGGGAAAAAACTCCAGAGAAGTTCCTGAGACAGGAAGTCTCGTCCTGCCAAGAATGTTATAAGGGTTAGCGGAGAGGCAGTTTCTGTAAGCAACACCAGAATGTTTCCTTCCTGCCTTCCTGACAGGATTAGGCCAGTAATTTCCTCTAACAACCAGTTCTCCGAACTGCTTAGAATGTTAACAACCAGTTCTAGAGAATAGGTGCGAACTGGTAGAATCCCACCCCTGGTTCTAGCCCTTCCTTAGGCACAGAAATCAGGCACTGTCTGTCAGCCCAACCCAAATCACAGTGTTGTTCAGGAAAATAAAACATAGATGTTTTAGATACTATTCACCACCTTGAGTTAAAGTAATAAGAGAGAAAATAAAGGAAGGTTTACAGAACTGGAGTCCATCTGCATCTCATTACTCACGATCTAACAAAAACAATGTAATTAAAAGCACAACAGAATGCTGGCAAAGAAAAGCATTACCTGGTCAATTTCTACAAAAGATAGAGGGGGAATGAATGGATAAAGATAAAACCTGGCAATGGCTTAGGAATGGAACATTAAAAGAGGAAACTGAAGGCTTGATTTTGTTTGTTCAAGATCAAGGTAGTAGTTGAACTAGTGTAATCAAGGCCAGAATTGAAAAATCATCCAATGATTCAAAGTGCAGATTGTGCAAAGAAGCAGAAGAAACAGTAGATCATATTCTCAGTTCATGCAATAAGATTATACAAACTAATTATAAACCAGAATATAACAAAGTCATCAAAATTATTGAATAGAACATCTTTAAATGGTCATGTGCCAGGAACAAAAAGTTGGTGAGAACAGAGAATTGAAAAAGTTGTTGAAAATGAGCAGGTTAAATTATAGTGGAATTTGTTAATACAAATAGTATGCATACAAAATACGTATATAAGTCTTAGCTTATAGCATAGCAAATGTAAATATGTTTGAAAAGAAAAAAAAAGTATGGATAACATGGCAATACCAGCAATAATAGAAGACAAAGAATTGGAGAAGATCAGAGAGTATGAAAATTAAAAACTGAAGTTGAAAGATTATAAGCATAAACTGTGATATCTTAGTGATTATTGCTATGGTGATTGCCATACCAAAACACTTGAATGTCCCTTTAAAAATCTGCTCATTGACAAAATTTTTATTCATAATTATAAAAACTGGTTACAAACATGTACTATGCCAACACATTCAGACTCTTACAAATCTCCCCCCCCCCAAAGTATCTTGCTAATCTTTCAGCAGTCAGAATAGCCTGGAATTCGTCTTGTGAAAAAATCTGTTTTTTCAGTGTAAATCGAGGACTAAGTATGTAGGCTTTTGTGTCTTCAGAACCAAGTGTCTCTGAATTGATATAGGGAACAAGACATTAAAATAAATGCCCTTTTGAAAATTCCCTGGTAAGAATTCAACAATCTCACTCTTAAATGTACATGAGAATTTGCACATTGCAAAGTGCACATTGTTGGAATTATAGTATGGTTACCTGAAATCTTGCAAGCTCCCAGATTTCAACGTTGCACGAAATCTGGTAACCTTGCAAGGTTTTGACACTATTATGTTCTTTTAAAAAATGATTTTGGTTTGTCCCAGATGCCTGGTATCTGTGTGTGCTGCAGTGGTGGGATTCAAAATTTTTTACTACCGGTTCTGTGCCTGTGGCTTGGTGGGCGTGGCAGGGGAAGGATACTGTAAAATCTCAATTCCCTCCCCACCCCACTAACCTGCTTTCCAGCTCCCTTCTCCTGTGCAAGGCAACAAAAGAAGACCCAGCCAATCAGCTGGGACTCAGGAAGCGGAAAATAGATGGGGCGGGGCCAGTCAGAGGTGGTATTTGCCGGTTCTCCGAACTACTCAAAGTTTCCGCTTCCGGTTCTCCAGAATTGGTCAGAAACTACTGAACACCACCTCTGGTGTGCTGTCTTGCTTGATTCTTCAGGACATTATTTCTAACTTGGGGTTGGTTTCAGAGTAAGAATTTTTGGAGATTTGAGCATGTTCCAAATACATTTTCTTAAGATGGTTTTCTCAATTTCTTTTTAAAGGTTTTTTAGACAATACTTTGACTTCACTGGCAGACAAGTACAAAGGTTTTGCCCTGATGTTCAGCAACATAGATGAAAATATCAGCTGGTACCTGGATGAGAATATAAACACTTTTTGCTTAGATCCTAGTACAGTCAATAAACAGGATGAAGATTTTCAGCTCAGCAATATGATGCTATGTAAGTTGTTGCCATAACTGTTGCCATTTTCAGATGGTGTTTTTGCAGCCATGACTTTTTAAAAGTAAGAAACTTGAAAGACTAGACTAGACTAGAATAGAATAGAATTGTTTATTGAACAAGTGTGATTGGATACACAAGGAATTTGTCTTGGTGCATACTCTCTCAGTGTACATAAAAGAAAAGGTATATTCATCAAGAGTCAAGAATCATGAGTTACGGCATTTTTTAATAGTCATAGAGTACAATAAACAATCAAATCATACCAGGAAACAGTCAATAAAAATTGTTAGGATATATCAGCAACAAAGTTACAGTCATACAGTCATAAGTGGGAGGAGATGGGTGAAAGGAAGGGTGGGAGGATTAATAGTAATAATAGTAGTAATGCAGACTTAGTAAATAGTTGGACAGTGTTGAGGGAATTATTTGTTTAGCAGAGTGATGGCTTTCAGGAAAAAACTGTCCTTGTGTCTAGTTGTTCTGGTGTGCAGTGCTCTATAGCATCGTTTTGAGGGTAGGAGTTATGTCCAGGATGTGAGGGGCTGTAAAGATTTTCACAGCCCTCTTTTTGACTCGTGCAGTATACAGGTCCTCAATTTGATGTATGATTAGGTTCCATTCATTCAATAACCAGTAAATATGGGGAGGACCAGTTTATGGCCTTAGAATTTTGTTTTGATTAGCCATAAATAAACAGCGGGAATAGCATTTTAGTCTGGAATTCCCTGTTACTCTCCTAAGAATGACATGGTGCAGAAAAGTGGAATAAGAGTTGAAATGGACTTTAGAAATGCTCTACTCTAATCTAACTGTCATGAAATTTCTCTTTATATCTAGGCTGGTTCTCTCCAATAATGGGTTTCAAAAAATTTTTACTATCAGTTCTGTAGGCATGGCTTGGTGGGAGTGACAGGGGAAGGATACTATAAAATCTCCATTCCCATCCCACTCCTGAGGGAAGGTTACTGCAAAATCCCCATTCCCTCCCCACCCCACTAACCTGCTTTCCAGCTCCCTTCTCCTGTGCAGGACGACAAAAGGAAGACGCCAGCTGATCAGCTGGGAACTCAGGAGGCAGAGAATAGATGGGGTCTGGGCCAGTCAAAGATGGTATTTGCTGGTTCTCCAAATTACTCAAAATCTCCACTACTGGTTCTCTAGAACTGGTCAGAAACCTGCTGAATACGCAGCTCTGGTTCTCTCTCTGATTAGCTTCCATCCATTGCTTCTGGTGCTTTGAGAAAAGGCTGACTCCTTCTTTGTGGCAGCCCCTCAAATATTGAAAGACTACTACTATCATATCACCCTGAGTCCTTTCTTTTCATAAGATTTTTCACTGAGACATACCCAATTTCTTGCAACTGTTCTTCATATTTTTAACTTTCAGTCCCTTAATCATCTTTGTTGCTCTTTTCTGCAGTCTTTCTAGAGTCTCACCATCTTTTTTATATCTGGTGTCCCAAAACTGAGAGCAATATTCCAATGTACCTTAACAAAGCATTATACAGTGGTCTAACACTTCACATGATCTTGATTCTATCTCTCTGTTAATGCAGATGGCGTAATTCAAGGTTTTCTAGGTCTAGAATTTTAAGTCTGGTGGCAGATAAGGTATTCTACAATGAGTAGAGAGTGGAGAACTCTTCTTCGTGAAATATTTCTAGACTTTCTCAACTGTGCTAATAATATCAGATACGTAATGTGGGTTCCAGACTGATGAGCTGTATTCAAGTATTGGTCTGGCAAATGTTTTTTATGCTCTAGTTAATAATGTGATATTACCAGAGAAAAAGCTACGTAGTGTTAGGTTAACAACTCTTATGCTTTTTGGCTATGTAGTTACAGTGGGTTCTAGCATTTAGATCATAAGAAAGATGAGTATTCCAAGGTCCTTTACAGACCTTGGATCATCAAACAGGTCTTGACTATTCAGCTTGTATTTTATTTTCTGATTTTTTTTGCCAATATGTAAGACAGAGCATTTATTGTTGAGATTTGAGTTTCCATTTGTTTGACCATCCTGTTACATAGTCAAGAATCTTTTGAAGCAGTATTGTCTGTGGTATTGAACAGCTTTACAATCATCTGCGAAGAGAACATAGTTGCTCTTAATGTGACACAGAGGTCATTTAATGTAGAATATGAAGAGAGTTGGTCCTAGAACGCTGCCTTGGGGGACACCAATATTGACGGGTACAGAATTGATAGGACACTCCGAATTTTGACCATTTGTTGTCTGTTTGACAGGAATGCTTTCTATCCAGTTATGCAGTTGTCCAGAGATACCATAAGATTTTAGTTTTAGGACTAGTTTGTTGTGTACCAGTGAATCAAAGGCTTTGCAGAAGTCTATGTAGATTTTGTCTATGTTTTGCCTGATTGAGTTGTGTAGCCCATATTTTTTGCGGTGTAAGAGTTGCAGATTACAGGATAATTTTTTTCTGAACCCTATTGTTTATTGGAGAGTAGGTTGTTTGTCTCTAGGTGGAGAATAATGGATTGGTTAATAATTGATTCAATGACTTTACAGGTTAGCGCAGCAATAAGGAGATTGGTCTGTAATTTTCAACTAGGCTGGGATTCTCCCTTTTTGGAGATGGGGATGACTGTGGCTGTGACCATAGGTTAGGCAAGGAGCTGGTCCTGAAAGATTGTTCAATAGATTATGCTTAGAGGTTCTGCATGGCAGCGGATAGCTTTTTTAGAAGTAGCACATATCTGTCGGTCCAATAGATAGAGATGGTTTGAGATTTGCATAGTGCTTTTTCAACATTGGTCTTCTGTAAAATAATATGTATTAGATCATTGTAGTTTTTCTGTGGTTTGACTAGGAATTATACTGGGCATGATCCATGCTGTTTACAAATACTGAGGCCAAAAGAATGTGTTGAAGAGGTGGCTTTTCATGGTGTCGTCGTTGCAGTATTTACCATTAGGTTCCTATCAGGGGTCGAATGGACCTTGAGTCTTTTAGTTTGTTGTTTACAAACTGTAAAAAGCGCCAGGTGGAATTAGTGTGGTAGAAGGTTTTCCTCTTGTTTAATGTGATAATTGTGCATTCAGTCTTTATCTGGTGGCATAAATTTTTTGTATTGGCTTTTGAAATTGGCAACGTGACCAGATTTGTTTTCTGCCTTAAGAAAAGTTTCCTTATTGTTATGGGTAATCTGTTTGTTGTTTTTTTGGTTTTGGGAGTTATTGTTGGTACATATAGTTTGATGACTCTTTTGACTTCAAGTAAAAATATGTTGTAATGGTCTTCACCAATATTGCATCCAGTGAATAGAGATTGCCAATCAAGGGATGAGAGATAGTTGTCTATAAGATCATAGTTGCCTTTTTTAAGTTATAATTGGGGATTACGTCATTGTGATGATTTTTGTATGGGCGTATGTTGAGACAAAGTCAATCATATTGTTGGTCACTGTTGGAAAATGTTCTTTAGTTTGTATTCCATAAATTAAATTCAAACTATTGAAAGAAGATGAGATCAAGGCAGTTGTTTAGTCTAGCATGGTTGGTTACTAGTTGTTTCCAGTCCCAGATTTGAAACAGCAATGTAGAAGGTTGCTTGTATGGTTCAGTTGTACATTAGTTTAGGGTCCAGTCAATATGAGGTAGATTGAAGTCACCAAGAAAGATAAAAGCGTGTGGGCAGGATGTTGCCCATGTTAATAGTGAATTTAGCTTGTTTACATGTTCGATGTCATAATCAGGGGCTCTGTAACATAGTAAGAATCGAAAATGTGATATTTAAGGATAGTTCACAGATGAGGTTCAGGAAGAGAAGCTCCTGGGTAACTTGGATGTTTTTTAGATAGTAGGGACAATTAATAGAAGATAGCAACACCACCTCCTCTACGATTTCATGTCTGATCGTAAACATGATAGTCTTTAACTGTGGTAAAATAGATAGATAGCCGTTCAAGGCCTCTTGATTAGCTGATTCCAGGAGAACATTAAGTGTCAATCAATTTCATCTGACTTTTAGCATTTCCTTTAGATAATATTTAGCCTAATATTGTAAAATGCTGTTGTTTGTTTAACACCAATTTTCTAAGGAGCATATTTTCAGTACTTTGGTTTGGAAAGCAATATTTTGTTGGCATTCCCATTTTCTCCTAACTTTTGCTGACTTTTTCTTTGTGTTATACATTTATAGCAATTAATGGATATATGTATGGAACATCCCTGGCTATGGAATGTGTGTGTGCACTTGGTGTCCTGGTCCTTGATTTGGAATGGGGAATGAGTTGATGTTCACTCTGTCACTTCTTGGATCATGTCCTGATTAACAGAAGGATGTAGGACAGATGTCATTAGCGCATTTTTCCGGCCACTTTCATCACAGGCAGAATGGTTGCTCAGAAATGTTGGGACATGCTTTGTGAACTGTGAAGTCAATCATCACATGCCAGGTAAACAAAATCAAACAAGCAGCAGCATGCTAGATATTGCAGAAATGTGTGCCCATGTTCTTTTATATATAGACAGGGGTCGCCAACCTTTGGAGCTCAGGACCACAACTCATAATTTAAATCCTGTTGGACGCAGAGTACCCTGGGAAAATCCTCAAAAAAGTCTGCAGGAAAATTCCCTCCCCCGTTTTCCTTATGATCGATCAGTCTTTATTTGGGATTGCAGAATAACCATTCCACTCCATTCTCGAGGGACGGGAGAGAGAGGACTTTTTGGCTCCGTGCAAAGAAAGCAGCAGAAGCAACCAGAAGTCTTTCTCTCCCCCAACTCTGCTAAAATGAGTCTTTGTGAGACTTGTATGCTGGTGCAGCCTCTTGGCGCAGGAGGCCTTGCAGGGTCCCAAAGAACTCATTTTCTGGTGGAGTTGGGGGAAGAGAAAGAAGGAACTTTGGGCTGCTTTTCTTGCGTGGCAGCCAAAGCAGAGAAGAAAGAAAGTGGAAAGAAGCAGCCTGGTGACCAGGGCGAGGCACGTGGGGTGAGTGGGGCAAATTCCCCCATGTCCTTTCCCCCGTCCCATCACTACCTCGTGTTGTTTGCAATGCAGTGACACAAGCCTTGTGGTCCTGCGGGTCATTTGGCAGCAACAGCCTTGTGTTCCGACGCAGCAATGGAATTAATTTGCTTGGGGGGTGCTTTGGGGGTGACATTGCTTTGCGGACCACCAAAATCTTCTCACAGACCAGCAGTGGTCCTGTCCGCACTGGTTGGTGACCAATTGATAATATAACATAAGCTATTAACAATAACATAACATAACATAACATAACATAACATACATAACATAACATAAACATAACATAACATAACATATACTATATATATATAAACACACAACACAACACACATATATATATATATGTGTGTGTGTTTTTAAGTTTTCGCAGGTACTTACAATGAATGCAGTTCATCTTCCTTCGGGTATTATCTCACGTCATTGTAGTGCCCCTAACATAAGAGGTACTACAGACAAAATGCAGTAAAGAAATACTACACAGGCATCACATCAAGACTGCCTTCAAAACAGACAAAAAAATAGCAGCCATCCTTAAAAACCGCAAAGACAAATTGCTGGAAAACCCAAGGCATATACGAAGTTCCTGTGCATCATGCCGGCACATACATTGGGCGACCACTAAAGATAAGTACCTGCCTGGATGAACACAAAAATGCAGTAAAAAAGCTGGAACACACCTACTCACTAGTCCAACACATGAAAGCCACAGGTCACAAATCACTTCATGGTGCTAAAGCCTAGCCACTAGAGAAAACCCCAACCACAGATCATCAGAGAAGCCATAGAGATTGAAAAAGACCTTGAAAGCATGAATAGAAGGAGATGATTCCACCAGACTGTCACTCATTTTGGAAGCTGCACTCTCAAATAGAAAGAATGCTCCACACCAACAAGCCAGGCAAAACCTTGGGCACAAACAAGATTCCCTCTGATAGCCTCGCAGCTCAAACATACCCCAACGCAGGCCGTAGATGAAACCTAGCTGTCCTAATAGATGATAGCCGCCTTTCACGCGAACCAAGCTGGCAGCTGAAAGCCTCCAATACAAGGAACAGAGTGTTGCCAGCCAATCAAAGCCAAAAAACAGACAAGAAGAAATCCTAGAAACACCGCAATCAAACAAACTCGCAGTCCAATAAACACAGACCAAGCGACTCCCACACAATCAGGATGAAGAAAAACACATCCTGACCACACAAATAAAAATAGAGGCGAGCCTCAAATTTAAAACCAATGGCTGTGAGAGCCCTGACCACACATAGCAAACTCAATCATAGAAGCCTGATGATGGCAACATGAGATATTCTGCTGAACGTTGCTACACAACTTTAAAAGCACTAATATGACGTGGGATAATACCCGAAGGAAGCTGAAGCAGCAACACCATGTAAGTACCCCGCGAAAGCTTAAAAGATTGCAATATATATATATATATATTTATATTTATATATATATATATTATATATATATAGTTATAATATATATATATATTATATATATATATATATATATATATATATATATTATATATATATGTTTTTTTTAAGCTCTCGCGGTACTTACATTTGTGCTGTTTAAGCTTCCTTCGGGGTATATTATCCCACGTGCATT
The DNA here is from genome assembly GCA_004320025.1 of Laticauda laticaudata. Classification (NCBI taxonomy): domain Eukaryota; kingdom Metazoa; phylum Chordata; class Lepidosauria; order Squamata; family Elapidae; genus Laticauda; species Laticauda laticaudata. The sequence goes on from BHFT01002408.1 coordinate 12,833, forward strand.
GTAGTTCTGTTAATAGTTGTAGCAACTGTTTCAGCAGAATCTCATCTGCCCATCATCAGGCTTCTGTATGGAAAGTGTGTCTCACAGTTCCTACTGTTTCAAAATTTTTGAGAGCATGGTCCTATTCTGATTGTGGGCTATTAACCTCATCAAACTGCAAGTCCAATGAACACAGACCCAAGGTTAATAGCCGCAATCAGATATAGACCAGCCTCAAAATTTGAAACAGCAGGGAACTGGTGTATAATATATATATATAAACAATGGACTGTGTATGATATATATTAATGTTTTTTTAAGTTTTCGCGGATACTTACATGTGTGCTGTTCAGCTTCCTTCGGGTATTATCCCACGTCATTGTATATATACATATATATTGCAATCTTCAGTTGAACAGTGTGTTGTCTGGCTACAAATATCTTTGTTAAACAATAATCAAAGTTTCAACATCCTTCATGTACTTCTTAAGATCGCTCCTTTGGAAAGGATAATGGGAGAAGAATTGGTGGGAAACCTTTCTGGGGAGATGTGGGAAAAACCAATTTTGATACTACGGGACATACAGTTTAGTCCTTGACTTACAACCACAATTGAGCCCAAAATTTGTGTTGCTAAGTGAGACACTTGTTAAGTGAGTTTTACTCTATTTTACAACCTTCTTTGCCACAGTTGTTAAGTGAATCACTGCAGATGTTAAATAAATAACACAGTTGTTCAATGAATCTCACTTCCCCACTGACTTTGCTTGTCAAAAGGTTGCAAAAGGGGATTTATATGACCCCAGGACACTGTAACTGTCATATAGTAAATACAGTATGAATCAGTTCATTTAGAAACAAGCTTGGAGAGATTCAGGAATGTAACTGGTATCAGTGAACATGTGCCTTGAATGGATTGGGAAAAGCATCTTGGATAAAGACACCCTTTGTGGGATGGAACCAAAAACGATTAAATGATTCTCGTGATTCTTTTTTGCACTGTAGCTGGTATGTCAGGATTATATAACATCAAGTCTTGTGGTCAAAACATTACTCAGTCCTGGAGTGGTCATAAAAGAAAATATTTTATTGCTGCTGAAAGGATTCTATGGGATTATGGACCTGGTGGTATTGATACATTCACTGGACAACCTTTAAATGCCACTGACAGGTCAGAGCCTCATGTATTATTTTTATTGTGTTAATTTATTCAATCCCAAGCCCTTTTCTTACTCTTATATTAATGTGTATTCCTGCCACTTATTAACACCAGTTGCAAACCATCTTATAAGAGCCTGGAACTTTTAAATTAACTAGTTGATCCCACATAACTGTGTTGGCAGAACACAAGAAGCTAACAAGCTGTATTTCCATAATGTGAACTCTTTGATTAGGTTTAGCATCAAATGATTTTGGTTTAATATCTCCTGCAAACCCAAAATATAAAGCATCTTTGGTTAGCTTGTGAGTCAGTGAACAAAGATATAGGTTATGCATGTTTGTGGGACTATAATACGTGAATTTTAGCAGTAGCAATAGTGCTTAGACTTATATGCAGTTTCAGAGTGCTTTACAGCCCTCTCTAAGCTGTTTACAAAGTCAGCCAATTTCCCCCAACAATCTGGGTCCTCATTTTATTGACCTCAGAAGGATAGAAGGCTGAGTCAACCTTGAACCAATCAGGATTGAACTCCTGGCAGTGAGCAGAGTCAGCCTGCAATACTGCATTCTAACCACTGTGCTACTACTGGTCTACTTGAAATGAGTTACCTGCACAGATATGTGACTCAGGTTGCCCTACTACATATCCCAGCATTTTAAATACACAGGGAGCTTTGTAACTGACATTCACATTTTGTGTTTTCGCAGTGATTCAGCTCCTTACTTCAGACAAGGAGATGATCGAATTGGAGGATGCTACTGGAAAGTCCAGTATGTGGCCTACACTGATGGTAGCTTTAGCAGAAGAAAGAAACGACCTGCATCTGAGGCCCATCTTGGCATACTTGGTATGAGGTGGGAAAACTCCTGAGGCTTTTTCATGGCACTGATTTCAGGCACACCTCTCTGATGATGGCACATATTAAGAGCAGTTCTGAACCCAGACAAGCTATGATGAAACCCTAGTCTTGTGATGGTGAAGCTATGGCATGAGTTTATGACAGTTGAACCATTCATCTGGAGTCCTGTGGCCACCATTTATAACCTTCCAAGCTGGCTTCCCCATGAGCAAAGTTAATGGAGGAAGCCATATTCCCTTAATAATGGCAGTGACTTAACTACTGTGGTAAAAAAGATAATCAAATGGGCTGCAACTGGATGAACTATTGTTTTGCTTAGCAACAGAAATTTTACTCTCAGTTGTGGCCCTAAATCAAGGATTTCCTGTGCAACATCAGATTTTTTTTTGTGGGACATGGAATTAGATGACACAGATATTGGTGCTCTTCATGTCAGTGCTTGGGAAGAAGATGTTCCAAAGAAAAATACATCTATAATCCCATGTATTTTCTCCCCTTCCTATATTTTTTTTTCTGTTTGCCATGGCATGAGTGGTGGAAAGGACAAGAAACAGTATTTTTTAAAAAGGTAAAGGTTCCCCTCGCACATACATGCTAGTCATTTCCAGCTCTAGGGGGCGCTGCTCACCTCTGTTATAAAGACGAAGAATCAATGCTGTCCAAAAATGTCTCCGTGGTCATGTGGCTGGCATGACGAAACGCCAAAGGTGCACAGAATGCTGTTATCTTCCCACCAAAGTGGTCCCTATTTTTCTACTTGCATTTTTTACATGCTTTCGAACTGCTAGGTTGGCAGAAGCTGGGACAAGTAACGGGAGCTCACTCCGTTACATGGTGCTAGGGATTCGAACTGCCGAGCTGCTGACCTTTCTGATCAACAAGCTCAGCATCTTAGCCAGTGAGCCACCGCATCCCTCTATCAGTATTTTAGCTGTAGCCTAATCAAAAGTGTTCCATGCAGTGCCCAAAATTCACCACTGAGATATTGTGCATCAGCAGAGAGAGGGACAGCTCCCAATGGTGAGAGTACAATTTGATTACATGGAGAAAGGGAGCTTGTAAAGTGATTTCTTAGAAAAGAGTGTAGTGAGAGTCACAAGGATGAATGGGGTGTGGGTGGGAGGGGGGCTGAAGGAAGTAGGGATATTTTCCGGTGCAGAGATAAGATGGTGCTTTCAACCAATTCGTTTTAAACAATTCATTCATTCGCCTCTAATTTCAAGGTCCAGTTATCAAAGCTGAAGTTGGTGATACCATTTTGGTTACTTTTCTCAATAGAGGAGACAAGAATCATAGCATGATGCCCCATGGAGTAGCTTTCGACAAGTCATCAGAAGGATTCCCTTATGCTGATGGTAAGTAAGTTGATGTTCATCATCATCATCTTTTAATGACCCCATAATGCGTTGCGGGTGGAATCTGAGCAACTGAATAGAGCTAGTAGAGTGTTTAAAGGCCAGATGCCTTTCCTGTCACCAATGCGGAGTTTTATTCAGCAGATATATTCTCGGTGTGCCCAGAGAGAAAAATATCTGCCTTTATCTAGGATCAAACTCACAGCCTCTTGGTTGTGAGGCAAGAGTTCTACCTCTAGGCCACCATACCACTCCAAGTGAATCTATGTTACTTTGGTGTATTTTGTTCTTTACCCAGGAGATTAACTGAAAACAGGCAGCAATGAATGATAATAGTCCACGACTTACAAAAGTTCATTTACTGACCATTCAAAGTTACAAAAGTACTGAAAAAAGTAACTTATGACCTTTTTTCACACTTAATGACTGTTGTAGCATCCCCTTGGTCACATAATCAAAATTGAGATGTTTGGCATCTGATTCATATTTTTGACGGTTGCAATATCCACATTTTTTCTTTTGAGACCTTCTGCCAAGCAAAGTCAATGGGGAAACCAGATTCATTTAACAACCATGTTGCTAACTTAACAACTGAAGGGATTCATTTACAATTCCGGCAAGAAAGGTCATAAAATGGGGCAAAAGTCACTTAACCAATGTCTCATTTCACAACAGAAATTTGGGGCTCAATTGTGGTCGTAAGCCGAGGACTACCTGTACTTGAAATGATGTTGTTTACTGTTTTAAATGGCAAATATCAGCAGTGCTTCACAAATATCTATGGAGATTGTTAGTATTCCAGACCATAGTTGTCCCAAAGGTGCTTTTTTTTTAGGAGGCAACTGGACTTTCTGTTTTTTCTTTGAAGATGTTTCACTTCTCATCCAAGAAACTTCTTCAGCTCTGAAGAAAAAGAGCTGAAGAGGCTTCTTGGATGAGAAGCAAAACAACTTCAAAGAAAAACCACAAGCCCAGTTGCCTCTTGAAAAGGCACCTTTGCATCACAAGTAGTCTCTGAAATATTTATTTCCTATGTGGTATGGATGTCAAGATGTAGATTCCAGGCCCTCAAACTGTGCAGAATTTCGGATCCTCTGAATTCATAAGAACTTTCTTGGAGAACTTAGGTCTGCCACATAGCACCAAACCTGCAATATGTTTTTTAGGTGCCCAGTCATCTTCTCTTCTGCTACCTCAGAAATAAATACTGAGAACAAGGAACAAAAATCTCAAGGTGTCCCAGATTGGGCCCAGATTAAGTGACACTTAAGGGAAGTTACTTACATACAGAGGTGGTATTCAGCAGTGTCTGACCAGTTCTGGAGAACCAGTAGTGGAAATTTTGAGGAGTTCGGAGAACCGGCAAATACCACTTCTGACTAGCCCCACCCCAGTGGTGGGATTGAAATATTTTTCCACTGGTTCTGTGGGTGTGGCTTGAGGGTGTGTGGCTTGGGGGGCACACTTTGCACACGTGCACACACTTTGCATGTGCATGCGCATGCCAAACACACATTTTGCACAGGCGCAGAGGTGTTCTAACTTACCTCCTGCAAGCCTGCACTCTGCTGGTCGCTTCAGCAGCTGCCACGTGGCACTCTGCTGTGCCGTGCAAAGCAACTGCACTTCAAATTCAGAGGATAAAGGTGAGTATGGGAACCCAGGTGGGCGGGTGGGCCCAAAAGCAGAGCGGCGAAGAGAACCGGTTTGGTCTCTGCTGCCCATTGCTGCTACTGGCTCGATAGAACCAGGCCCAACCGGTAGAATACTGCCACTGCCCCACCCCATCTATTCTCTGCCTCCCAAGTCCCAGCTGAGGACAGGAGAATGGAGCTGGAAAACAGGTTAGTGGGATGGGGAGGGAATAGGATTTTGCAGTAAACTCTGCCCTCTTTGGAAGACTTAGCCAGTTCCTGCTGCCAAAGCAGAATCAAGATTATTATAGAAGACCCCTCACACCCTGGCAATTATCTTTTTGACCTGCTGGATGGCGTTTTAGGTCAATAAAATCCCACACCACTAAACTAACAAATAAACAAATAACAGCAAATAAACACAAAGTCACTACCTCATTAAGATGTGAAAAGATGTGAAATCTCAATGCCTCATTCAGATGTATAATAACATGTTACAGTACAATCCATCTCTTGTGTATTATACTCAGCTTAGCGTTACAGTCAGTGTTGGAGGTATATTTTGTGTATATTCTCAGATATTGCACTCTCTAATTGCAGATGGAGACGTGAGTACTCTATCTTTCTTATCTTCATTTTTAAGTGCTTTGGTTTTATTGTATTGCGAACAGTTGCTGGGGTGCATCCACAGTTTCATTGTACTTGTACAATGACAATAAAGTTCTTCTAATCTAATCTAATCTTACCCCTGGAGTGGGGAGGGAATTGAGGCTTTACAATATCCTTCCCCTGCCACGCCCACCAAACCACGCCACGCGCACCAAGCCACGCCCACAGAACCAGTAGTAAAAAATTGTTGAATTCCACCACTGTTTACACAGTCATCAATCCATGCCTGGTTTTTAATTTATCTGGAGCAAAGCGGCACAAACACATTACCTGCATTACCTCACACAATAAACTTAGTTCCTGAATTCATCCATCAGCAGAATACTTTCAATGTTACATTTGCCGGATGCGGTATACAAATGAATCAAAGGTCTCCCCAAAACAGCTGCTTTGAAGTGTTTTCTTTCAACAGTAATTGCTCTGTTCCTGACAGCCAAATTCTAACCAGCCTCACAAATGAAGTAATGAGTAAGTAGTATCAGTAGTAAGTACTGATATCCCCTCAGAGCTAAAGTGAGACAAATTACAGAAAGTAATTGGTGGATTTCCTGTTGGCAGGGAAATTTCCACCAGTCATTCTCCTTAAAGCTGAAATTCTAATGTAACCTCTTTATTTATGTAAATATTTTTACCCAGTTTTTCCTTGTAGGCCCCTATAGGACAACCTTTATTTCTATGAGTAGGTGTATAGTCCAGGCAATCCTGCTTGTAACCATTCAAAGCTACAGTGTCACTGGAAAAAGTAACTCAAGAACTTCTTCTTGTTTTCACACTTACAACCATTGCAGCATCCCCATGATCATGTGATCCATACCTTTGGCAACTGGCTCATATTTATGACGGTTGCAGTATCCCTAGGGTCATTTGCAGAGGTGGTATTCAGCAGGTTCTGACCAGTTCAGGAGAAACTGAAGAGGAAATTTTGAGTAGTTTGGACAACCGGAAAATACCACCTCTGACTGGCCCCACCCCCATTGATTTTCCGCCTGCACAGGAGAACGGAGCTGGAAAGCAGGTTAGTGGGGTGGGGAGGGAATGGGATTTTGCAGTATCTTACCCTGCCATGCCCACCAAGCCACACCACGTCCACCAAGCTACACCACGCCCACCAAGCCACACCATACCCACCAAGCCATGCCCACAGAACTGGTAGTAGAAATTTTTGAATCCCACCACGAGTAATGTGATCCCCTTTTGAGACTGTCTGACTAGCAAAGCCAAGGTATAAGTCAGATTCACTTAACAACCGTGTTACTAACTTTATAACTGCAGCAATGAACTTAGAAACGATAGCCAGGAAGCTCATATAATGGAGGAAAACTCACTTAACAATTGTCTTGCTCAGCAGAACAAATTTTGGACTTGATTGTGGTCATAAGTCAAAGGCTACCTGTACTCAAATGATCTTTGGATTTCAATTACAGTTTAATTTCATAGGGATGTTTTGACTTCTTTTCTTTTAAGGATATCCAAAGCCAGGGGCTTTTGTTAAACCTTATGAGACCTTTAAGTATGAATGGAGAGTTCCTGAAAGCGTTGGACCAACACCCAATGATCCAGCATGCCTCACGTACTTGTATTATTCAGCAACCAATCCAATGATGGATACTCAGTCTGGTTTGGTGGGGCCTCTTATCATTTGTAAGAAGGATACTCTGAAATCCAATGGAAATCAGGTAAACAGCTTGCTAATATCTTGAATGGTTGATTGCACAGGTCAGGGGTATCAAACTCATGTCATCACGGCAGCATCACGTGATGTATCAGACTTTCCCCCCTTTGCTAAACTGGACATGGGTGTGGCCAGCGCATGACGCATCCGGCCTGTGGGCCAGGAGTTTGACAGTCCTGGCATAGGTGGAATGAAAGGATGGTTGTTGCACACATCCAAATTAGAGGAGGTATTCAGCAGGTTCTGACCAGTTCTGGAGAACCAGTAGCAGAAATTTTGAGTAGTTCAGAGAACTGGCAAATACCTCCTCTGACTGGCCCCGCCCCCATCTATTCTCTGCCTCCCTANAGCTGGAAAGCAGGTTAGAAGACAACATATATCAAAGTCTTGATGTTTAGTTATAGAAATCTTGGTCACGATTACCAAAAGCGTTACAAAAGTTGTCATTCATTATATCTAGTACTTTCCTCAAGTCAAGTATCTTCCAGATAAGTGGACTTCAGCTCCCAAAATTCTTAGCAATAGCTCTGCTGGTCAGAAAAGTTGTGGGAGTTGAAGTCCACCTGCATCTGAAGAGCCGCTTGCAAGGAGGGAAAGAAAGACTAGTATTTTCAGTATCAGTAAATAAACTTCAGTGGTAGTAATTAAATTACTAAAAATACATCAAAAAAATGCAACCTGACCCATCCTGAATTGCATAATCAACTCAAAAGAAGACCGTGAAAAGGATTAAATCTCAGGACCATCTTGGAAATTTGGTTGTGATAAAACTTAGTGTGTCAGCATTCCAAGATGGCCTCGGCCACGTTCCCTTCAGGGTTGACATAGCAAGCTTTAGATAGGATAATAATTTGTTTCAGAGAGTGAACCGGTAGCTAATTTTATCATTTAAAAAAAACAAAACAAATTTTATTAGTTTTTAAAAACAATATACAAACAAACAAAACATAGAACCTAATAACATAAAATCTTTCACTTTTTCTAAAAACTGCTTATTAAATTTTAACAAAACAAATAAAACATCATATATGAGTACAACTTAGTTCCAGATTATCACATATGCATATCTTATTTATTCTTTTTCAACTTCTCCTTTTACCTAAATTTCTAATCTTTTATTCATTGTACTTAACTTTCATCTATCTTGTTTACAATTTCATTATTTTCTTCTAAGTTCTTCAAAATTTTATTAATTCTCAATACACTAACTTACAAATAAAACACAAAACATGAAAAACATAAACTTTTTTGGGGGAAAGCTGCTTAATCCTGGGTTAACATCTTTTTATACAGACATAAATCAAATTCATATTCATCTTATATACTATTTCATATCTTATTTATCATTCTACATTTTTCTATATGTTTTCTCCCCTTTTTTCAGTCTCTTAATTCTATTTATTTATATTTCATCTCAATTTAAAATCATTTTACTTATATCTTTTGTCCGTTCTTTTTCAATTATCTATTTTTTTCTTTCTCTTTACTGCGAAATTTTTCTGTAATCACTGGTTGAAGTATGACGACTTTTTATCTTTCCCTAGATTTAAACTTAAAATAATGTATAATTTCCATACTGATTTCTGCTTGGTGCATTCTACATAGTACATTTTAAAATTAATAAAAGAAAAGAAAAAAATAAGTTATTAGTATAGTAAAAACAATGTTCCATAACTAATTAAACTCTATTAGACATTTTTATACATTCCCTTTAATATATTGTTAACTCATATAATATTCAATTTTCTAACTCTATTTCAAATACTAATGCTACAATACAATCCTGTGCACTTTTGTAGAATCTCTTCTTTAATTACATTTTACCCTTGTCTCTAAAACAAAACTTTGTTTTTTAACACCTTGTTTTTAAATCTTTATAACTTCTCTTTCCTTTTTCCCTTCCTCTCTATCCATCTAGTCTTTTTGCCTGCCCCCATCTCTCCATCTCCAACCTCTTAGTCTCCCCTCTCTGTTGTATTCCTTTTCTGTTGCTTCTCTGGACATTGTATCGATTTTTCACCTTTTTTTCCTGTTTCTTGGTTGTTTTTTTAAATCTTGAATTCTCCAATTTTCTTTCCTTTTGCCTTTTCTTCTTCAACTAAATTTATTTGTCCATTAAAGATGGCTTCTTCTTCTTCATCCCAGCCTTTCTTGTTGTTGTTAATTTCCTGGTAGGTAGAAAATCGCCATTTCTAGAAAGTGAAAAACAGATCCAGAGAGCCCTTGCCTCTTGTTCCTCTTCTTTTAACTTTTTATATTCTATTTTTAATTCTTTCAACAAGATAATGCCATTGTAAGATTTTGTTTTTTTAAAATCAACCACATGATTTCACGTTCTTTCAAAAATAGTTTCCAAGAGTCCCAAAGTCACAAAGCAATCCAAATCAGCACAAACTGTTTCATTTAGCACTTTCTTCTTTTTGTACTATTTTTCCTGCGGTGAATTTAAAATTTAACACAGTTCCAAAGTAATTTTTTTTAAAGTCTTATTTGCCGGTTATACTCTGATCTTAAATGTTCCAAATCATCTCTCCAACAAAATCTTAATATATATTCTTTGCCTCTCCCTTCCCACTTATAGCAAAAAAAAAAAAAAGAGAGTTTTGGTTTTAGTTCCAATGCTCAGAAATCTTAATACCCCTTGGCTTTAAATTTTCAAATTTAATTACCTTTTATGCCAAAGCAGGTTTTTCCGATTTCCATCTGCTATCTCCGTAAGGAAGGAGAGTGAGAAGAAAAAAAAAACTTTCCCTTTGTCTTTTCTCCACCATGTTTTTAACAATCTTGTTAGGAATTGTTTTGAACACCACAGAATAAAGCTGTAACTTATTGTCCCAGTTCAGCCAAAAAACTTTCGACTTCTTCAAAGCTTCCTCCTGCACAATCTTATCTGGCTGAAAGCTTCTTTGTGGCGGCCATTACTACCACCGCTCCACGCCTTGGGAAAAGGGAGTTAAACTGTTGGGGAGGGGGATTGCGATCCCCCAGACCCCTGCCCGGATCTCCCCTGTTTTCAGTTACCTGTACGGGTTATAACCATAGCCTCCAAATCCAGCTGGATTGGGGGTACCTTGGCTGCGAGCTGCGAGTAGGAACCTGGTGCACGATCGCAGATTCCTGGCCGCCACTCAAGCTTGCAACCGGGATGTTCCCAGCTAATTTTATCCATTTTTAATGACCGCGTTCAGGTGAACCAGAAAAATCCACCCTGGCTGGCCATGAGTACCCTGCCCCTGCCCTCCCCTCCCAGAGAATCTGCACGCGGCCTGTTTTGGATGCCGAGGTTAAGTGCATGGCGCCACAGGCTAAGGCGTGGGGAGGGTGAAAAAATGGGCCTCGCAGGAGGCTCTGGAGGCCTGAAAACAGGCGCCCATTTCCAGCCTCTGGAGCCCGGGGAGGTCATTTTCACCCTCCTGGAGGCTCGAGAAAAGGCTCCGGAGCCTGGGGAGGGTGAAAGCGCCCCCCTCCTGCCATGGTGCAGGTGGCTGACTAGGCCACGTGCACCCAGCAACCGGGCAGAGACCCAGGTGCTAAAATTTTTGAAGCCCACCCCTGCCAGTACCGGACCATGGCAGCCCATTCAGAACCAGGTTACACAAGTAGCGGGCAAGAATGCTTGTGTGTGAAGCTCCATTTGTGTGAGCAGCGGGTGAGTGGGTGGAAGTATCCCCACCTTTTCCCCCATCGCTTTGCAAAGCTGGAAAGGTTGGGACCCAGAGGTGGTATTCAGCAGGTTCTGACCAGTTCTGGAGAACCGGTAGTGGAAATTTTGAGTAGTTTGGAGAACCAGCAAATACTACCTCTGATTGGAGATTTTACAATATCCTTCCCCTGCCACGCCCAGCAAGCCATGCCCACCAAGTCACACCATGCCCGCCAAGCCATGCCCACAGAACCAGTAAGTGAAAAAATTGAATCCCACCACTGATGTGATTATTTAACAACTGCAGCAATTCACTTAACAACCATAGCAAAAGAGTTCATTAAATTGAGCATGATTTATTTAATATCTGCCTTGTTTGGAAATGGAAATTCTGGTCCCCATTGTGTTCATTAGTCAAGGAGTACCAATAACAATTGGTAGACAATAGGGGGAAAATGGGCACTTTGATCAAGAAAAGGCTGTGCACCATTAGCTTAAAGTTACTTGTAATAATTTTGTATTGTTGCAAAATTAGTTTTAGAAAGCTGATGTATGGCAAAAGACACTAGCAGCTTCAATGATGCTACTTTAATTTTAAAAAAAATCCTTAACTTAGGCAGTAGCCAAAATGCCTCATCTGCATGTAAAGAGGAAATGATCAGGATTGAAATTTCTTTCTGGTTTTCTACTTAATCTGCAGACTGAACATTTGCTATTTTAATGAACAATGTTTTTGTTTTGGCTACAGAAAGGAGTAGACAAAGAATTCTATCTGCTCTTCACGATTTTTGATGAAAATCTGAGTTTTTACTTTGACCTAAATATTGAAGCTTTTACTGGCAGTCCCTCGATGGTTGATAAGAAGGATATGGATTTCCAGGAATCCAACAGAATGCATGGTACGGAAAATATACATTTGGGAAGTTAAGCAGGAGAAGTTTTCAACATGATGCAAAAATATAGGATAGAATGAGAGGTTGTGAGATAAGCGTAGGGCTATATAGGGTTTATGCTACTGTTTGCCATCCATCCTGAGGGGAAAAAAGTAATTTTCTCCATCCAAATAATGCCTTGAATTGAAAAGAGGATAGAATTACTCCTTCCTTTCTTCTCCTGACCATGGAAAGCAGCCAAAATGCTGTTGCTTTTTTTCTGTCTCTCAAAAATAGGGAGGGACTTGTGGAACAGCAGTTAAGTGATTAAGGAATGGGTGGACTAGTGGTTAACATGCTGGCTTATCAACCAGAAGGTTGGCAGTTGAAAACCCAAAAGCTCCTATTCCTGCCCCATCTCCTGCCAACCTAGCAGTTTGAAAACAGGCAAATGCGAGTTGAAAAATAGGTACCATTTTGGTGGGAAGGTAATGATGTTCCATGTACCTTGGCATATTGTCATACTGGCCACATGATCACAGACAATTTCTATCAGCAGTGGATCTTCCTTCCCAAGGATGGGCCCACAGATTTCCACTGCTCTCCTCTCCTCTGCCTTCTGAGCATCTGCATGTCAGATCTTCAGACAATGCTGGCTCCCTCAGCAAAGAAATGGAGATGAACATCACCTTCTAGCATTGACACAACTGTGCAGGGGAAAACTTTATCTTTTAAAAAATGGCAGGTCCATTGAGAATTGGGATAGATTTGAAAATGAACAGAATTATTTCTTGGATCTGATGGGATGCAGAGATGATGTCCTTCACTCCTCAAGACAGAGAAATCTTGCTAAGGCAGCCAAATTACTTTTTATATGTATTATGTCTTTCCCCAGTAAATTGATTTTGTGGGGGGTAGGTGGGGATAAGGAAACAAGTGAAAGAATAGCAAGAAAGGATACAATCAGATGACTAATTCTGGCCAGCTTCTTCATAAAACCTATTAGCCCAGAGAACATCTACGAACACATGAATCTATGAGTCTTGTACGGATAAAACATCTTAGGTGAATGAATGGCTTTATGGTTTCTTGGTTCTTGCCTTATTTTTGTGAAATACTAAAACTATAATTGTATGTGGCAAACGCTAGCCATCCTTTCTGTCTGTAAGATATGCTCTGCTGATTTAAAATCAAACAAGATTGGTGAATATGGTAATATTGCAAAGTTTCAATGTTATTATTATTAAGATCATAATATAGTAACGTATTCATCATTGTCTCCTTTTTATGACCCCATAATCCCTTGTGGGGTTGATGCCCTTCCTGTTGCCAATGCGGAATTTTATTCAGCAGATAAATTCTCATTGTGCTCAGAGAGAAATTTCCGCCTCTACCTAGGATCAAACACAGCCTCCTGATTGTGAAGCGAGAGCTCCACCTCTAGGCCACCGCACCACTCAATATAGTAATGTATCATTTAATAATAAAATATATTTGTTGAATAATATAGAAGTTGAATTAAAAAATAAACTTGGGGATGCTGATGGTGTCTCCAATGTATCTTATACATTTAAGTCTTTCTGTGGAATTGTCTGTGATTAATCAGAATCAGCTGCATGGAAGATTAATAAAACTGGTTATTTTCTTCAGTAAGACCACAAACATCTAGTATGCAATTTCAGATGACCTAACCTAATGTGCACTCCCTATATCTATCTGCACAAACCAGAAGCCATTATTATTAGATTTTCTTCTCAGAAGGCAGTGAACATATCTAATTCTCCAATGGTATTTCCTCATCACAATATCTTTATGAAATGGTTTGGACCAGGGTGGGCTTCAAAAAATTTAACAACCAGTTCTCTGCCCAGTTGCTGTGTGGGTGTGGCCATGGTGGGCATGGCCTAATTGGCCTCCTGCACCACCCTCGGAGTGAAAATGGGCTGCAGGTGCCATTTTCTCCCTCCAAAATGGGCCTTGTGGGGACTCCTGGAAGGGGTGGGCAGGGTGGGGTCAGCCAGAGGTGGGATTTGCCCGTTCACTGAACTGGCCATAAAATTAACAATCTGTTTTCCCAAAGCGGTGCAAACCAATAGCAAACCACCACTGGTTTGGACTAAGAGAGAGGCTCAAAGTTAGCCAGGTGGCTTTCATGCCTAAAGAAGGACTAGAACTGTCTCCTGCTTAGTAGGACAGCCTGTTAATCACTACACAGATGTAGTCCCATAGGTAGCAAGCATCCAGGTCACAAGGGCTTTCTAACTAATATCTAACAATTTTATTGGACTTGAAAGTCAACTGGTAGCCAACTACAATGTGTAGATGTTATCCACTATAATACTAGCAAGTGACACTTGAGTTTTGTGCCACTGTAGTTTTTGAATAGTCCTCCCAAGGTAGCCTAATATAGAACAAATTATAATAGCCCAAACAAGAGATGATAAGCACATGAGTCACTATTACCAGAGCCTTCTGATCCAGGAGGGAACACAACTGGTACAATACAACTGGCACACTAGCTGAGTAAAATCTCTCCTGACATGGCATCCATCTGCTCATCAAGCAGCACAGTGGAACCAGGGGAATCTTCAGATTACCCCCTTTCTATGGGAACACCATATCATCTATAACGAAAAATGAAATTATCGAAGAGAATATTTGTAGCTCAGGGTTGAACTGTGAGGTCCTTGGTGCTCTCTGAACTTGGTTGTTTTCTTGCAGACATTTCATTACCCAACTAGGTAACATCATCTGTGCTAGAAGAGAGTGGGGTTTAGTTTTGTTTATTTACAAGTGGTTTGCCCTGTCAGTGTTGGTGGCAGTAAACAATCAAACAATAAATAATATCCTGCAAGGAACCATCAAAAACATTCTACCGCTGCACCATAGAGAGTATCTTAACTTACTGCACCTCTGTATGGTTTGCCAATTGCACAGNCAATTGCACAGTGGCAGATAGAAAAGCAGAGGGTTAATGTCATTGCCCAGAAGATCATGGGTTGTCCTCTCCCCACTTTGGAAGAGCTTTATAGCTCCTGCTGCCTTAAGAAAGTTAAAAATATCATCAAAGATCCATCTCATCTTGGGAACCCTTTTTTTGAACTATTACCATCTGACAGATAGTACAGAATAATAAAAACCAAGGACAAATAGGCTGAAAAACTGCTTCTATCCCAGGACAGGAGCTCTTTTGAATTCTGCTGTATAGTGCAGTATTGGTGCGGTGTCAGGGGTTTCCAGTTCAATGTATGGAGGGTGAAGGATGTGTGTTTGTGTTTATTTCATGGTGATGGTCATGATGTGCACTGAAGATGGTGTTTGATTTCATTGTACAAGGTGCAATGAGAATAAAGTAAACGAATAACTAATAACTCTCTTCTAGTACTGATGATGTTACTTAGCTGGGTTATGAAACATCTGCAAGAAAACAGATTATTGGGTCCAAAATCCTGTTCGTTTGAAGAATACAAATTGAGCCTCTTTGACATTTTAAATGGCTGTGCAGCTTCTCCTTAAAGGTAGGCCATAAAGGGGAACTCATCACTTCTCTTGAGCATTGGTTCCATTGTCAAGTGTTCTTAGTGTTTTTCTATCAATCAGCCAGAATCTGCCTTCCTGCAATTTTCTTTTCCTCCTTTCAGCGGTCAATGGCTACCTGTTTGGTACCTTACCTGGCCTCAACATGTGCAAAGGTGACCTTGTTTCTTGGCATATGCTTGGACTAGGTGGCAGTACAGATGTTCACAGCATTCATTTCCAAGGAAACACCATCCATTTGGGAGGCACCATAAGGGACAGTCTCCCTTTGTTCTCCCATGTTACAACCACAGCATTGATGCAGCCAGATCAAACAGGTAAATGTTAGAAATGGGCTCTCAGTATCGTCCCTTGACTTGCCACCAAAGCGATTTCTCTCTCTCCACTAATTTAACATGATGTTAGAATACAAATTACGCAGACTTCTGAGTAATTAACCTTTTGAATAATTCATCTTATGGATTCCAGTTATCTTTTGACACCTATGATTATACATTCAGATATACAACTAGTTCCAATTCTGGTTGCAGGCTTGGTTTTATCGATCTCTTGTTTTTCCCAACTAAATCTTTTTTCCCTCTTCTCCAAAATAAAATATTTTTTTAAATTAAAGGACCAGTTCATTTTTAGTGCAGAACTTTTGCCATTTTTAACGCTTAACCCTTTAGTTCATAATCGATTTCCTTTCAGGGACTTTCCAAGTGGCTTGTAGGACATTTGAACACTTTACTGGTGGGATGAAGCAATGGTATAATGTTAAATCCTGTGGCAAGAGCTCATCTGATAGTAGACACCATGGAACAGTGAGGACCTACTATGTGGCTGCAGAAGAGGTGGAATGGGATTATGCCCCTAATAAGATCTGGGCTGAGAAGAAGATGGAAGGAATGAGCAAAAAAGAAAGGTATGGACAGATTATATTCTACTAACAGTTTATCTACCAACTGTGTGAATGGTTATGTTCTGACCAAGGCTTATTGAGACACTAACAAACACATGTTAGTCCCAAAACTCTTTTTTCTTTATTTAAATGGCTGTGAATTTTAGTCATTCACAGCCTGTAATGAGTCTCAAACAGTTTGTAAATAGTCCCATGGAAGTCTGCCAAAGTCCTTCAGGATAAGTCTGATAGTACACACCTTTTATCTTTCTTTGAAAATTGCTGCCAATGACTAAATTCAATTAGTTTATACAAAACGCCAAATGGAGCGACCCAAATTCAACACAGAGCTTCAGGTTTCAAACCGACCCAGTACGAATAGTTGCTTCCTGCACAGTTCATTAATCCCCTTTGCTCCCTCCTTTATGTCTTATGGGGAGCCAATCACCTCCAACCTTACTCCTGAGTTGCCTGCCTTTTGTCTAATTATTCTTGCCACTTCTGGCAGTGTACTGTCACATGCACACTGGAAACAGGCTTCTTCCTTGATTCCTCTGCCTTGCTGCTGTCAAGAATTCTGGAGGCTCCAGGAGTCAGCACATAACTCCCAGATCCCCTGCGCCCATCTCGTATTGCGATGCAGGACCCTCTATCTGACCAGACTCCCAGATTGGCCCTTGCTTCCTTCCCACTGTCTGACTCTTGCTGGCTGATCTCTGCGGCTGCTGGGTGGACCACACAACAGGGTAATCAATAAGGACACTTTGCCCTTCTGTTGAGTTGAGAATGCTCCATCATTGGGGTATTTCAAAAAGCAGAATGGACATTTGACCGGAGATAATATACAGATCGTCCTGCCTTTGAGAAGGAGGGTGGACTAGAGCAGTGGCCTCCAACCTGTTGGGCACCAAGGACACAGTGTCCAATGGAGAGAGTTTTTTTCCACAGACAGAGGGGACATTGATTTCACAGTCCCCGCTGCCATCCCATTGTCATTGCCCCTGGTGGAACTGACTCTGAGAGAGAGGGGAGCAGCCAACAGGGAGTGGAAGTGTGGCTCCAGAAGTTGGTGGAAGTAGCTGGGGAAGAGGCCAGAGGCCGTCTGAGCAGTCAGAGGAGGACCAGGGCCCATCCACTATCCATCCTTAGGGCAGCAGGGAGGAGAGGAATCAGGGTTAATATTGTGGTTTACTTGGAGGAAGGAGAGGGCCATGATCCTCTTCATGGGTTGCAGGTGTGAGAAATCTGCATAAAGAGGTTGGACCTGCGTGCTAAACAGATGTTGGAGCACAAATTAATTTTTATTCAAAGAGAGTTTGTCTTGGTTGGGTTCTTCCAACAGTACTGCCCCTGGTTATCTTTCCTTGAAGTTGGCCAGTTATCTATGCCTGGTCGTGTCATGGAACTTTATTCAATGTGGTTTGTTTTTTGGGTTTTGCTTCAGTTATCGGCTCTTTGAATTTTGAAACTGTGTTTCTTTCCTTTGAAATGTTATTCTGAAAATAGTTTTATTCCTCCAGCTGTGAACTGAACGATTAAACAGTGAAGCCAAGTGAAGGCATGAAGGAACTTTTAGTTACGTTTTGGCTTTTGTTATATTTTCTGATATACTCTTGGTCATTCACATGCCCATGGATGGGGCTCACTTGTTTACACAGCCCAGTTTCTTGAAGGACATGGACCAATGCTATCCATGGCCAGGGGCAAGGGGCATCCCTGGACTTGAAAGACCTCCAAGGTCCTCTTCTAGCACTATGCATTCTATATTTACTATGTTTCAATAGTAGAGATATTTGTAGTCCACAATGGTGCTGCCTAGCTGGGTAATGAAGATCTGTAAGAAAACAACCAAAGCTCAGAGAGCACCAAAAAATCTCTGTTCATGCCTCCTGTTGGAATCTGATTCCTGCAGGGGAGAGGATCGAGCAGCTAGACAGGGAGTGGGATGTGGCTCCCGGTGCGCTGGGGAAGAAACTGGGGAAGGGCCAGTCCGGCTGGGCATTCAGGAGGAGACTCAGGCCCACCTCTTCATCCTGGGACGCCAGGGAAGGAATGGAAAAGGAGCAAATCGTGAGTTACGTGGGTTACAGGGGAGAAAAGGGCCCTGATTACCTCATTAGGCTGCAGCTGGGAAAAACAGGATTAAAAAGGGTGTTTGTTGCACAGCACCGTGCTGAAGCAAAGCCGTGAATTATCTGTTGTTTGTCAAATCTTATCTGGGTTCTGGCATCCACAACTGTGTGTGTTTTGTTATCTTTTGAAGTCTGCAATTCCTTAAATTTCTGCCCTGTCTTCATTGATGCTGCAGCATGGTTTGTGTTGGTTTTTATTTATAGTTGAAATGCACTTTGGGTGCGACTTGAATTTCTTCCTTTAAAAACTGTTCCTGTTCTTGGGAGAGTTTTTTCTCCAGCCGATGATAACTGGACATTGGGGGCCAAGTTGGAGGTATTAAAGGGACTTCACCTACTTTTGTGACTTTGTTGCTTTTGTGCCATGCCCCGGGGTCATCACAACCTCTGAGTATCAACTCATAAAACATTCCTATGCTTGTTTTAGTAGTTATCATAAAAAAAAGGGGGGGGGAAGGAAATCTGGAAGAGCAATGCAGTTTGAAATCAAAAGTACATTCCAACTCTTATCTTTAAAAGATTGTAACTAAAATACCAGAGCTTTTGCCCATAAATATATTAAATTGGAGAATGTGAATGATGACACCCAGCCTGTGAACAGGCTCAATTGGAGAATCTGGTTTATGAGACACCCAGGGGGGGAGGGCAAAACAGGGTCACAGGTGACTATAAATTACGTATGCCAGAGTTGGCTTCATACAGGGCAGTGCTAGTATATTGCCTCCAATAAATCCTTCAAAGTTTTTTGAAGATTGGCTTGGGAATCATGATTTAATTAGGGTGATTGCTGGAATCCTGACACTGAGGTTATGTTCTGCATCCAGGTCAGAAGGTTGATATTATCCCTACCACTTGTCTCTTTAGAAGTTAAACCCAGCATGTTGGAACAGTTTCAAAATAGGTCAGTGTAAACCAGCTTGAGCTATCTGGGAAAGAAGCTTTGCATTGAAAACAGGATTTATAACTTTATAGCTGGAAAAAATAACTAAAGAGAAGATAGACTGGAAACCAGAAGTATATTTGCTGGTCATCATCTCAGAGGGTTACGATAAAGGAACTGCATATTTAGTTTTACATATATTGACAACAGCAAGGATTAGCTTTGCAAAATACTGGAAACTTGAGAATACCCACCCCATCAGATGAGGAGGTAATTAGAAAAATTCTAGAACGTGTTGAGATGGACAGATTAACCTTAAAAATAAGAGAGAAAGAAGACTCAGAATACTACCTGATATGGAATAGATTCTATGAGTGGTTAAAGACAAGAGGTAGAAATTATAGGAAGAAAAACAATGAATGTATGTATTAAAAGCAGAGCTGTTTTATAACTATAACCATTAGAAGTACTGAAAATATAAAAATATGAAGGTATAGCATAAAAAGAAAGCTATTTAAAAATTTTGGTGATATTTTTGCTATATCAGAGTTATACTATCATTAGAGCTATTAATTTATGCATTATATTATTGTTATTATTAGTTAGTGGGTTAATATCTATTATAGTATTAGCTATGGTTTTTCTTTCTTGTAAATAATATACTCGGACAAAATGCTGTATTCAAAAATGTTTATGAATAAAATTATTAAAAAGAAAAAAGAAAAACAAATCAAACCCAGCATGTTGAAGCATTTTCAAAATAGGTCAGTGTAAACCAGCTTGAGCCATCTGGGAAAGAAGCTTTGCATTGAAAACAGGATGTATAACCTTATAGTTGAGTTTACCAAAATCTTGACCCCAATCCATCTAATCATAAATAATTCCATAAATAAATAACAAAGGAGAAAATATAGTTGTTTGACTGACATACCCATTTCTTTTAAGAGATTTTGCTGTCAAAGCTATGGATATTCACATGGAAATAAAATCATCTGTATTCAGAAATAGTACAGGTAGTCCTTGATTTACAACCACAATGGAGCCCAAAATTTGTGTTGCTAAGTGAGACATTTGTTAAGTGAGTTTAGCCCCTTTCCATTGTCCCTTCATGCCATGGTTGTTGAGTGAATTGTTGCAATTGTTACATTAGTCACATAGTTGTTAATTGTGATGACCCAGGGTGGGATACAAAATAAACAGTCACAAAAATA
>BHFT01002409.1:0-16253 GCA_004320025.1 Laticauda laticaudata
CAACGGATGGCAAGCTTTTTTTAACATTTTACATCCTCTTTGCATCCGTTGGTGCAGTGGGACAGGGGCTTTAATAGCAGAGGTAGTGTTCAGCAGGTTCTGACCAGTTCTGGAGAATGGTAGCGGACATTTTGAGTAGTTTGGAAAACCAGCAAATACCACCTCTGACTGGCCTCATCTATTATCTGCCTCCCAAGTCCCAGCTAATTGACTGGGACTTTTTTGGTTGTCCTGCACAGGAGAACGGAACTGGAAAGTAAGTTAGTGGGGTGGGGAGGGGATGGCATTTTGCAGTAACTTTCCCCCAGGAGTGGGAAGGGAATAGAGATTTTACAGTATCCTTCCCCTGCCACGCCCACCAAGCTACACCCACCAAGCCATGCCATGCCAACAGAACCAGTAGTAATTTTTTTTGAATACCACCACTGCTTAATAGGTAAACATTAGGTGGCAGCATCACATTAGGGAAGAAGAAGTTGTAATTTAAAATAATTATTTGTCTCTTTACAATTTTCACAAGCTAATTAATTCCCAGAGCAGAGCTTACGCCATTCGACAAGGAAACAAAAGAATGAGAAAAAGTTCTATTTTCCTTCTATGGGCAGATATTAGGATCTAATCCATTGGAGTTTAGTATCATGCATGTATTCTTAAAATAAATTATTTTCAGATAATATACCGTGTTTCTCACAAAATAAGGCCGGGCCTTATTTTTTTTTTGACCCCTGAAAAAAATGGCTAGGCCGTCTTTTTGGGGGTGACTTAATTTCCTCCCCTACTTAGAGAGGCCCATATGGACGTACCTTGCCGCAAGGCTGCTTCTATCAGCCGACAAAAGCTCCCCAAAGGCAGAGTCCCCAGCCGCTTCGGGGAGTGGCATGGCTGACCACGTCCCCTCACCTTTAGGCAGTCTCTTTCAGGCGATGGAAGCTCCCCAAGTGCAGTCACCAGCCACATCGATCGGCCGGTAGAAGTGGCCTCGGGGCAGGCACACAAACATACTCCCCAGCCTTAGGGCGAGTGCATACACACACACACACACACTCCCCTCACCTGAGGCCACTTCTACCGACCAATCGAAGTGGCTGGTGACTGAACTTGGGGAGCTTCCATCGCCCGAAAGAGACATGGGCAGCCACGCCTCACACCAAAGCGGCTGGGGACTTTGCCTTCAAGGGAGCTTTCATCTGCCAATAGAAGTGGCCTCGCAGTGAGGGGAGTGTGTGTGTGCACTCGCCCTGAGGCCACTTCTACGAAGTGGCTGGTGACTGCACTTGGGGAGTTTCCATTGCCTGAAAGAGACTGCCTAAAGGCGAGGGGACACGGGCAGCCACACCTCACCATGAAGCGGCTGGGGACTCTGCCTTCAGGGACCTTCTATCGGCTATCGGGGTATTCTAGCCTAGGCTACTTACCAGGTGCTCCTGAAGGCAAGTTTTCTCCCCCCCCTCCCCTCCCCCCCATTTCTCTTCACCTCGTGTAGTTCTAACGAATGATGTGAGAAATGGCAGGGAAACACATGGTTTAAATAGGCCTAAACTTTGGGGGCGGGGCTTAATTTCACCTCAGGCCTAGAAATCATGCTGGGCCTTCCTATTGGTGGAGGCCATATTGTTGGAGAAACATGGTCGCATTACTATAAGGACATCAATAAGCCTTGAATCTATTGTAATAATCTTCTCCCATACTCAGTGCCCTCTGCTCCATTACTGTTTTCATTGATACCACATGGGAAAGTAGCAATTTTCTGTTTGACAAGTAATTTATGACTGAGAAATTTAATTGCTTCTCCCTGAGAACATCACATTGTCCAGAGCATATCACAATTCTCGTGGTATACCTGAGAAACATTTTTTTTCTTGTTCAGAATGTTGAAATGTAGTCTTTTTTAAAAAGACAATGAAATGAGATTTGATCAGGAGAAAAACTATTATTATTGCACAATGAGTACTTGCTTCAAGTCACTTATCTCAGCCCCTTTAATTATGTAGCTATTCAAATATCTTGTGTGCCTATGAGGAAATATATTTTTGTACAAATATTTAAATTTCTGATAATTGCATGCCTTGACATTTATTAGAATGAAAACATAGAGTTTAGGAAACGGTCAGACAGCAGATTTAACAGTTTTCAGTAAAGAGAATGTTGGAAACCAGTTCAGTCTTCAAAATACAAGGAGAGATTTAACCTGGAAATAAGGAGAAACTTTCTGATAGTGAGAACGATCAACCAATGGAACAGCTTGCCCTCAAAAGTTGTGGGAGCGCCATCATTTGAGACTTTCAAGAAGAGATTGGACTGCCATTTGTCAGAAATGGTGTAGGGCCTCCTGCTTGGGTGGTGGGGGTTGGACTAGATGACCTACAAGGTCCCTTCCAATTCTGATTATCTGTTACGTATGGACGTACCAGTGCCAGCTGATTTGTTCCTTCACTGATATGGTCCATCTCATTACTTCATGTAGACAGGAACTGACAATTTGATCCTCCATTCACTCGCAGTCCTTTTCAAATGAATCCTCCTCATGTTTTCCTAATCTGCTTGACAAGTACTACTTAAGCCCATGTAATGAACTGGTAATAGTCTTCATTCTAATCTCCTATCCAGTGGCTAGTCACTGGATGTCCATTTCATCCTTGGTTTGATGGCTGCTAAGTTCTACCACCCGGTCCCATTATTTCCATCCAACTGCTGCACTAAATATCTCCCAATCGCTGTGTTTTATCACTTCTCATGTTTCCACCACAAGCCATACATATCAGTGGTGGGATTCAAATTTATTTTACAACCAGTTCTGTGGGCATGGCTTGGTGGGCATTGCAGGGGAAGGATACTGTAAAATCTCCAGTCAGAGGTGGCATTTGCTGGTTCTCCGAAGCACACAAAATTTTCACTACTGGTTCTCTGGAACTGGTTAGAAGCTGCTGAATACCACCTAACAGATAACAGATAATCAGCATTGGAGGGACCTTATAGATGATCTAGTCCAACCCCCTGCCCAAGCAGAAGACCCTACACCGTTTCTGACAAACGTCAGTCCAATCTCTTTTTGAAAGTCTCAAGTGATGGCGTTCCCACAACTTCCGAGGGCAACTTCCATTCCATTGGTTGATTGTTCTTGCTGTCAGAAAGTTTCTCCTTATTTTCAGGTTTAATCTCTCCTTGTTCAGTTTCCATCCACTATTCCTTGCCTGGACCTCAAGTGCTTTAGAAAATAGCTTGACCCCTTCCTCTCTGAGGCAGCCCCTCAAATATTGGAACATCTGATACATATCCTTTTTAATCAATTTAAAGTACATTCAAGTTTTTTGCTCATTCTGTGCCCACAATACAGGCTCCCTGTTTACTGGTTTTGAAGTTGTAACATAGGTAGAATTGAACAAAGCTACAAAGCCTCAATGAATCCTTCTTCTATGGAATTATAAATATTTTCAATATTTTAATTTTCTATTGTAGGAAAATAGAGGTGATGCGGTGAAGGAAAAGCCCTCCACAAAGAAGTATACAAGGGTCTTTCAATGGCACTCTTCTTTTTCTGTCTTACAAGTACCTTTGTAGTACCTGTTAAGTGTCAGATCTGTGCTGGGACTTGGACTTACTCAGAAGGATATAGCTTACTTTCCATATGTACAATGGTCAACTGGTGGTAGGTGATTCCAATTGAATGGGCTATCTCCAAAATGGAACTTTGCAAGTACATGGTTTCATAATACTGGTTTGCTTGCTGCTTTCTCACAAAAGTTACTGTGGCCTTGAGTTTCTGGGATTTATTGGCAAATGTTTGGATACAAAACTAGGTGACACCTCTTATTTGAGATATAGCAATTCTTGGTTCCATTAAAATTGCTGTTGTGGGATGGAGAGTATTTAGCACAGAACCCGTATCATTATACACAATGAATCCCAATTGTTGTTGAATTAGTGGTGATCAGAGTATCTTTATTTATTATTGGCAGCTCTGAGGATGTTCTCTTTCCATAGTCTCGCTATCTCACCAACAGCTTCATATTCTACCTTCCATGGGAATATAACTGGAAAATGTCATTACTGAATTTTCTTAGTACTTCCTCTTTGCTGATTAAACCTTTGCTATGCTGCAGAATAGAGACACAGTGGCTCAGTGGCTAAGACACTGAGCTTGTCAATCACAAAGATCGGCAGTTTGGCCAGGTTTGATTCAACCTAGCGCACGTAATAGGAGTGAGTTCCCGTTACTTGTCCCAGCTTCTGCCAACCTAGCAGTTTGAAAGCATGTAAAAATGCAATAGAAAAAATAGGAGCTGCTTTGGTGAAAGGTAACAGGTTCCTATGTGCCCGGTGTTTAGTCATGCCCACATGACCATGGAGACATTTCGGACAGCATGGCTCTCCGGTTTGGTAAACTGAGATGAGCACGCCATAGAGATGGAACAGCTAGCACATATGTGCGAGAAGAACTTACCTTTACTGCAGTATGAAGTTGCACCTGTCTCTGGGGACTCTTGCTACCCAATGTTTCTGCATGGCTTCTGCTTTAGGTGGCAATGGAAAGATTGATGCTATAGAGCACGCACACCAGAATAAGTAAACACAAGAACATGTTTTCCGAACGCTATCACTCTGCTAAACCAATAATTCCCTCAACACTGTCCAACTTATTTATAAGTCTGACTGCTATTACTATTAATCTTCTCATCCTCTTTATCAGCCATTCCCTCCCACTTGTGACTGTATATTTATAATGTTGTTCGCTTGTATCCTTATGATTTTATTGATCTGTTCCTAGTATGGATTTGATTGCTTTTGTAACTCTCATGACTATCATTAAGTGTTGTTACCTTATGATTCTTGACTCTTCACAAATGTATCTTTTTTATGTACACGGAGGCCATTTGCACCAAACAAATTCTTTGTGTATCCAATCACACTTGGCCAATAAAAGAATTCTATTCTATTCTAAAAGGAATGGGATTTGTTATCCATGAGTTTTCATGCACATGTGAGAGAATAATGGAAGAACAGCACTTGTTGCAGCTTGATTACAGTAGAAGAGTGCGTCTCATTACAAGACTTTTATAAAAAAAAAGGGGGGGGGAATATAAATCAAAACATTTTTTCCAACAGAAAAAAGCAGTCCTTATGCTCTATGAACATAGATAACTCAATTTGTAGATTGAATGTTCAGTGTTGAGAACGTTGACAGTTTGAAGTGTTGGGACATTTTGGAGCACTTCCTTGAGGGCTACCTCATTAGGAATCAATCAGAAACCTATAGCTGCAGATGTGAAACTGTGAGAAGCATCCTGGAACAAATTTTGGTAAAATTGGCATCCACCTGTTCCAAAGCACAGTCCAAGAAATGTGAAGCCAGTGCAGTAGGTTCAACTGAGTCAAAGGCACCCAGTGATTTTCTGGGTGAAGACCCAGGTCTCTTTGAAATAGGTGGATAGGACCTTCCTCTGAAGGCAATACTTCACCCAGAGTCTGAATAAAATATGACAATAGATATCTGCGCTGTCCATTTGTCAATAAACAATAGCATCAACCACAACCCCCTGAGTTGTGATTTGGAAAAAAAAAGGTAGAGTTGGAATGGCAGATCAGAGTGACATGCTGAAAAGAGGGAAAAGAGCAGCTGATGCTCAAAAATATGCTCCTCCGAAGTAGAAGAACAGACAGAAGAAGCAGTATATCAGAGGTCTCCAAATTTGGCAACTTTAAAATTTGTGTACATCAACTCTCAGAATTCCTTCTTGAACAATGGTCATAAGTAACTTTTCCAGTGCTGTTGTAACTTTGAATGCTCACTACATGAACTGTTGTAGGTGGAAGAGTACTTGTAAATCCTAAAAGAAGAAATGGGTACTAGTAGACTTGCTTACCAGTTAGTGATGTTTATTTTTCTATCAGAGAAATTATTCCTCAGCAGCTCTGGTCTGGACAAAATTCCAACCATATCTTGCTGCCAAACTACTGCAATGAACACTGGAATTTGTTATATTGGCTTCAGGAAAAACTAAAAATAATCTGAGGTTTAAGCACCCTAGCTCATAACATAGATATGCCGCACCTTCCATCAAATTCTTGGTAACCTTAAGCATTCTTTTTAAAAAATGGAATCAATCTATTCTAGCTCTTTTGGACCATGAAATTTGTTGGGCTGTGGAATTTTAATCACTTTATGCTAGGGTTACATTTCCCCCAAACCTTGCATAAAGCAGATTCATATAAAGTAAGATATAGAACCAGTGGAGGAAAGAAGGTTGCACGCTGTAGTATCATATTTTATAACCCAAATCCACCGATAAATGCACTCATAAATTTTTAGAGCCTTATTCTTAAGTCTTACTTTATTTAAACATTTTTCTTCAATGTCTCATGTGTTATATACAGTTAAGTTATTTTCTCTATCTTTTCCAAGAGGGACTTCTAATGTACATTGGTTATCCTGGCAGACAAAGAGGTTGAATGAATCATGGCTCTGCAAATTGTATTAGCATTCTTTGTTATGCTGCACACGATAGATACGCTCAGGTTAAACTCTTATCTTTGGGCTGAGGATCTTTTACTATCTGTGGTATGATGCAATATGTCCAGCACTGTTTTCTAGTATTAGAGAGGTCCTTTTCATTTTGGGTAAAAGAGCTGAATGAGATATCGATGCCTGTTTTGGCAAGTTAATAACTATTGCAGGCATTGAAGGTAAGCTGGAAACAAATGCACAACATGATGATGAGTAAGGACAGAAAATGCTGTTGATGAAAAAATACTCAGATAGTTTTAGCAGGAAAAAGTCTTATATGTTTCTAGGCCGTTGGTGCAGAATGATTATGTATAATGGCTATTTGTTTTTCTGGGAAACAGCAAATTCTTGGATAAAAAAGATTTTTCATATAATGCAAAGGAAACGTGTACAAATTCAGAGTAGAATGCAACAATTTAGCACAGGTAGTGGCTTACATTTATTTACTAAGTGACATTTCAAAATTATGGTGACACTAAAAAATCGGCATACAAACTCATCCTCCCAGGGCTCCTGCAATTTCCCATAATTCCAACTGCAATCTGACGAACTATTGGGCTTTTTCCTGGTCTTCCCCACCCCACTGCAGTGGTGGGATTCAAATTGTTTTACCGCCAGTTCAGTGGGCGTGGCTTGGTGGGCGTGTTTTTTGTGTGTGTGCACATGCCTTGTGCTCATGCGTGTTCAGAGGCTTTCCTACTGACCTTCTCCTGCACTCCTGCACTCTCCATGTCTTCAACAGCTGACACACAGCAATCCCAGTCCCAATTGTTGCTGTAATGTCATTGTGATGTAGCAATGTACAGTAGATAAATCATTGGTTGGAAAATGTTTTAAAACTATACAAGATTTAATATTGGCTCTACTTTTGGGTGGTAGTTCCAGAATTAAGCAAATAGGAATAGTTAGAAATAAAGATATCTGCTTTCTTGTTTTTCTTCATATGCTGAAAGAATAAGAATATGAGAATAAACTAAAATCTGAATTGATTTGATATGCTATTCAGTTCAAAGAGTGTGTTCAGTCCCTCAAACCAAATTTTATTCAATATAAATATCTATAAATATCCACCAAAGTCCTTTGAATAATACAAATCAATTTGAAGATATCTAATATTATTTCATGAAATTGGATACAATCATTTTCAAATGCATTTTGCATTGAAGCTAAATGTTTTGCTTATGAAATGAATTAAAATGACATGAAATGACATGAAATAAAATGCTTATGAAATGAATTAAATTGAAAGATAATTCTTGTCAGTTCTTCACATCTTCCACCATAAGATCATTCCATCCCATTTCCCCATTGCATGTATTGTTTAGCTACAAAAAGTTTCACCTAATTTTTAAAAAATTTTCTTCCTATAATACATTTTAATGTATTTTATCCAAAATATTATTTTTATTTATACTGAATGAGTTTAGAAGAAATACGATTAGTTGATATAAATATGTGGACCAAGGAATCATCATGCATACTTATTCATAAATGTAGGAAAAAACAAGTGGATTATGAATTGACATGGTGAATTTATCCTAGAAATAATAGGTTGGCAGTAATGCTCTAAATCCTTTTAGATGTCTTTATTTCTTCCTCCATACTAGTTCTCTTCAGCAGGTATTCAGCAGGTTCTGACCAGTTCTGGAGAACTGGTAGCAGAAATTTTGAGTAGTTCAGAGAACCGGCAAATGGCATCTCTGATTGGCCCGACCCACATCTATTTTCTGCCTCCTGAGTCCCAGCTGATTTGCTGGGTCTTTTTTGGTTGCCCTGCAAAGGAGAACAGAGCTGGAAATCAAGCTACTGGGTGGGGAGTGAATTTTGCAGTAATTTTACTCCAGGAGTGAGGAGAGAATGGGGATTTTGCAGTATACCTCCCCTGGAGTTGGGTGGGAATGGGGATTTTACAGTATCCTTTGCCTGCCACACCTACCAAGCCATGCCCACCAAGCTACACCCACAGAACTGGTAGTAAAATTTTTGAATCCCACCACTGGTTTTCTTCTATATCTGAATGCATAAGAAAGTGACAGAAGTTTAACTGTAGGTACCTGGAAGCATTTTTTTAAGCTCTGAAAATATGCATTCTAAAATGCACCAAAATGTTGGCTCAAATAATTCAGTAGAACAGGAACAAGGGCCATTCTTTACTTTATGTCACATGATAAAACTACATTAAATTACAATGAGTAGAATTAGTTACACTTACTATTTTATTGAGGAACTCCTTTGAATTAAGCCATGATTATTTAATGATCTTTAAAGAGAATCAGATGTAAAGTGTCTTTCTTTGTAAAAAATTGATCCTGGCTTTGCTTCATCCAGTGTTTAAAAAAATCAATTCAATCTTTAACCTATGGAGAACGGCATATTACTGGCTTGTTTCTGCAGGAAGTATTTATGGCTCTTTTTAGTATATCACACAGAGAAAGATATCTGCTGAGATAGACAACCAATAAAACATGAAGTTTACTGTACCATTATCTGAAAAATGTAACCCATGGAAGAATGATTCTGATTAGCAAACAGTGCAGATAGGTTTATAATGGTCTATTTTATGAGTACCTGATAATATAAAATATAATTTGCTTTCTGAAAGAAACCCACAGAAGCATAAATGATGATTGAACTTTATACGGTTGTCTCAGTAAATCACATATCCTAAGCTGCTGCTTTCAGAAATAAAATTTGCATTTCAGTATAAAATTTTTATTTTGTATTATAATGAATATAAGTTAATAATTTGTTCCTGATGTGCTCTGGGTATATCTTCTCAGCAGTGCTTTATTTATATTTTAGTAGATGCTGACATGTAGTAATGAAAGCAATCATCAACTTATTCACTATAAGGAACATTACCTTTGAAATCCCTTTTCCTTTTATTTTGTATTATAAATAGCATAATTACAACAAACACTGTATTTTGCTTACTTTTACTAGCTGTAGCCATTTTTATCTTCAGGAGTACTTGCTTATTTTTCTATTTTTTCCCCATTTTTGAAAGTATTTTTTAAAAATTTAATTCCTTCCCTCTTTGAGTTTGTTTTTGAATGGATATATTTCAAAAAGTAACAGTTGATGTACATCAAAAACTAAATATTATTTAATTTTAATTTAACTAAATGAAATTCAGTTTATACTCTCCAACCATACTTTTTTTTCCCCCCTTCAAATTAAAGATTAGAATTTGGTAGCCTCAGCCTTTCAAGATGATTGAAACAGGAAAAAGACACCGTAAGAATGCTGGTCTCTATAGATGAAAGAATCCTATTCTCTTTTGATCTAATTTTCTTCTTCAAATCCTAAAAGTAACCTGATCAATTATTTTAGATGAGTTGCTGCGAAGTTTGTAAATCTTCCAAATTCTTATTGTTTCCAAATTCCAAATTCCGTATGCTGAAAGAGTAAGAATATTAGAATAAACTAAAATGAATTGATTTGATATGATTTTGTTATTCAGTTCAAAGAGTGTATTCAGTCCCTCAAACCAAATTAAAAGTTTTTATTCCATATAAATATCTATAAATATTCACCAAAGTCCTCTGAATAATACAAATCAATTTGAAAATATCTAATATTATTTGATGAAATTGGATAGAATTGTTTTCAAATGTATTTTGCATTGAAGCTTTGTACACCTCTAAAATGACAGATAATTCTTGTCAGTTCTTCACATCTTCCACCATAAGATCATTCCATCCCATTTCCCCATTGCATGTATTATTTAGCTAGATAAAATTTCATCTAATTTTAAATCTTTTTTCTTCCCATTATACATTTTAATGTATTTTATGCAAAATATTATTATTTTGGATAAAATAATTTTGCTCTTCAGATCCTAAAAGTAGCCTAATCAATTATTTTAGATGAGTTGGTGAGAAGCTTGTAAATGTTCCAAATTCTTATTGCTTCCATATTCCAAATTCTGTCCCTTTGAGGAAGTAATAATACTGCTGAAAGGTTTTTTTTTTTTTTTAGTTTAATGGTTCCAAGTTACTTATGAGGAACATCATCAATTTCTTTGAGTACAAAGAAGCTGCCTGGAAGAAATTCAAAGTCCAGGTCCTAAGATGATATCAGAAGCATCAGCCTATATAACTGATGAGAAATGTGATATGGAGAATCAGCTGAGAAATGAATGCCTGCTTAAGGTTTGGTGGGATTTGTAATCCATCAAGAAGATAAGAAAATTAAAGAAAAGTTGGAACAGCCTAGAAAATGCTACAGATTCCTGATAGTGCACAAAAAGTGGGGGCTGGCCCAAAACAGACTATGTTGTATTTTAACTGAGTCCAATGTTAACAAAAGTGCTTTTTTTGTTTAAACCTTAGAACAGGTTTATTTTTTTTACTGAGTTTGAAGATCAGGATGCTCAAAATAAATAAGCATATAACCATCCAAATAATCTGAAAAGAAGTATAATACAGTATACTCAAATTTCCTTCAGCAAGTAACAGGACAGTAAAATATCTGTACCCTTCTTCCAAACAGGTGAGATTGTCAGCTCCCCTAAGATCTAATTTCGCAAAACATAGATTTTCTGTAGCTGTTCCAAGAGTTCAGAAATTAAGGAGAGAAAATAATGATCTATGGTAGTTATGAAGATCAAGAACTAAAAATTATGAACTCGATGTAAATTTCCCTCTTCTTAACACCAAAAGGTAGAAATACATGTGGGGCAGGATGAAAATCATATATAGGCTATACTCTATTTATGATCACAATTGAGTGCAAAATTTCTGTTGCTTAGAAATGTTAAGCGGTTAAGTGAGTTTTGCCTCATTTTATGACCCTTTTTGTCACAGTTGTTAAGCGAATCACTGCAGTTTGTTAAGTGAATCTGGGTTCCCCATAGACTTTGCTTGTTGGAAGCCAGCTGGGAAGGTTACAAAGAGTAATCACATGACCCTGGGATAATGCAACTGTTATGAATACCTCACAGTAACCAAGCAGCCAAATATTGATCATGTTTATTTTATTTTTATTTTATTTGGTTTGTCAATTGCTTACAAGATGATAGGTATAAATAAAAACATAGTTATGAATACATGGATATATATAAGAAAAATAAAAGAAAAAATAGAACAGGGACGGTAGGCACATTGGTGCACTTATGCACACCCCCTACAGATCTCTTAGGAAAGGGGTTAGTTCAATAGTAGACAGTTTAAGGTTAAAGTTTTTGGGGTTTGGGAAGAAACCACAGAGTCAGGTAGAGTATTCCAGACCTTGACCGCTCTGTTGCTGAAGTCGTATTTCCTGCAATCAAGTTTGGTGCGATTAACTTTGAGTTTGTATCTACTGTTTGCTCTTGTATTGTTATGGTTGAAGTTGAAGTATTCATTGACAGGTCAGACATTGTAATGTATGATTTTATATACTATACTTAGATTGGACTGAAAGCAGCGTAGTTCTAGATTTTCTAGGTCTAGAATTTCAAGTCTGGTGGCATAAGGTATTCTGCAATGAGTAGAGGAGTGGAGAACTCTTCTTGTGAATATTTCTGGACTTTTTCAACTGTGTTAATATCAGATACGTAATGTGGGTTCCGGACTGATGAGCTGTATTCTAGTATAGGTCTAGCAAATGTTTTGTATGTTCTAGTTAGTTGTGTAATATTGCCAGAGAAAAAGCTACATAAGATTAGGTTAACAACTCTTAATGCCTTTTTGGCTATGTAGTTACAGCGGACTCTAGCACTTAGGTCATTAGAGATGAGAACTCCAAGGTCTTTGACAGAGTTTGGATCATCAACAAGGTCTTGACTATTCAGCTTATATAAATTGGAGTTGCATGAGTGAGTACAGTAAAGGAACCTATGAGGGGACATATCAAAATATTTACAGTTTGTGGAGTTTTCATAAGTTATTGACTCTTTCATTTTCAACCTGGCCACAATGGCTGTTGCTTAGCTTCATCTTATGCAATAGTTATAGTACTTTGTGGAGGAAAATCTATATGGATAGTCCTTAAAGATGAGTACTATAGCTGATTCATCAAGAAATGAATCTCATTTGCTGGTTGTTGAGAGTCACATATTAGAATGAGATTTTTGCTTTTGCTTTGGTTTAGTTTCAAAGTACATTTCAAAATGCTGGCAATAATCTAGCATGATTTAAATTACAGTTTCTTTAGGAATTCTTTCCTACAAATACAATCAAGCCAGGGGTGGGATTCAATTTTTTTTACTACTGGTTCTGCGGGTATAGCTTGGTGGGTGTGGCAGGCGAAGGATACTGTAAAATCTCCAGTCAGAGGTGGTATTTGCTGGTTCTCCAAACTATTCAAAATTTCCGCTACTGGTTCTCCAAAACTGGCCAGAACCTGCTGAATACCACTTCTGAATCAAGCCATTCTACAACACTTCCCAGGAGCAATGCTTTCGGATCCCATCTCTTACTAAGTTGGAGACAAGTCCTAGTTGCAGTCCAAGTTTTGTTTTCTGAGCTCAGATAGGCTGTTTCTTAAATAAGAAGAAAGCAATTTTGTTGGCATCCAGATTCAGATTATTGAGAAGTCGGAATTTTGGTTCAGCCAGACCTAAACTGAGAATCTTGGTTCCTTTAAATACTATGTTTATTTATTGTTTATTTTTATTATATAAAATGTTTTATTTATTGCACTTTTATTATTTTACAATAATAAAATATTGTAAACTGCCCATTCTCTTCAATGGGTGATAACAAATGTATGTTATAAATAAATAAATACCAGTATCTCCACGCTGAACATTTACCCTGAATGGCGACAAATTTTGCAACTGGTAGTCACTTGCTTTGGTCATCAAAGTTAGTTCCAAACTAACTTCGAACTAATTTAGTTAACTTCAGTTATCCAGGTTCAAGGCTTTTCTACATCTGAAATGGGGCTGTATAACTTGTACTTCCATCTGTGACTAGACTGAATATAAGTCTTTCACAAAATAGTCTATGGGAAAATCCTCATGTCTTCGGTAGGTAGTGTGTAATTCATATGATCAAAAAAATAGTAATACTATGTTTTGAATAGGATAAGTATAGAAGCTATTGGTTGTTGATGTTTTGCTCCATTTGCTTGGCTTTACATTTTGATTCATCACCTGATTTAACTGTCCAATATCAAAACCAGATTCATGATCAGAGGGTTCAGAAGATTTCTGTAGCCATTGTCACAATTAAAGAATGGTTTTTTTTCCAGTAGTATTGAAAGTAAGATATACTTATATACTTTTTGAGCCATTGAGCTGTTGTAGTGCAGTGGTTAGAATGCATTACTGCAGGCAATTCTGCTGACTGCCAACTGCCTGCAATTTGGCAGTTTGAATCTTACCAGGCTCAAGATTGACTCAGTCTTCCATCCTTCCAAAGCCAGTAAAATGAAGACCCAGATTGTTGGAGGCTGTTGCGTTCATACGCAGTTTTCTCTCCGGTCCGCACCCCTGCAGGAGCGCGAACCACTCTCTTTGGTTGATGCCGTTTGACAGCCGGCTATAAAAGGAGCTGTCAAACGGCATCAGCTGTTTGCCGCCAGCTGACTGCCTGTTAGCCCGGCAGCCGCGGCAACCCTTTATTCTCGCAATAAAGTTACTTGACTGTTAGCTCCGTATTCGCCTCAGTAATTACTGCCGCTCCACAGTAGAGGCAATATGTTGATGCTAAACCACTTTGAGAAGGCTGTGATGTGGTATACAAGTTTAAGTGATATTACTGCAGACAAAAAGTACAATTCTGTTTATCATAAACAGAAGAATCAGGACATATATGGTATATGAACTCAAGGATTAATTAAATTCTAAACTCTTTCCTTCCACTTTTAAGGCAACAAACTCTTGGATATTCCTTGCCCTTCCATCAAAATCAGATAATTTCCCATGCTTGCATAATGATTCTTCCTGGTCTTAAAATGGTTGGTTTCCATCTCATCAGCTTCCTTCCTTACAGCTGCCTTCTTGGAATTAAAGAGCTTACTGCTTTCATCATTTTGTCCCTCGTTGCCTTCTACAGTGGATGCTGGTGCATTATGCATTATTTCACACATTTCAAAATAGGATTATCCCACAGGGCAAAGAAGCGTGAATATTCTGATTGCATCCATTCCAGTACAAGATATTTATGTATATATGCAATGCCTTCCCCAGACACTAGTTCGAATGATGAGGAAAAGCTGGCCTCCAGGGACTTAATAGGGAAGTGTGGTGGAGTACTGGAAAGTTGAGGATTACAAACCAGGGACTGGAGAGGCCAGGCATGACAGAAAGGTTGCTGGAGGAGTGACCAGATGAATAACCAGCTGAAGAAGGACAAAGAAAGGCACCACTGCACCTGGAGAGCTCAAAGTCAGGGAAGAGCAGGATGGAGAAGGTGTGCAGGCTGCAGCAGAGATAAGAAGGAATTGCCTTCTCCATTTGAGCCACATACATGCAAGGTTGAGATGAGGCAGGCACAACAGAGGTCCATGAGACTATTCATGAGGTGGTAGCCTTGCCTCTTCTGATGAGCTGCCCCAGCAAATGCCTATTTAATTGGATGAGTGGAGTTGGGTGTTGGAAACAACTGCCCATTCTTGTCCTGCCCATTCTCCCACTTTGCCTTTGTGATCTCGGTTTTCTTGACTCTGGATTGTGTTGTGATTGACAGTGGGTTTGGACTTGCCACTTCCTTGTGGATTTTAGACCTTGCCTTGGACTCTGGATTGGATTTTGACTGTGCATTCTGTGGACCTTGCACTTGCTTTTGCCCTTGGTAACTTTGTACTTAGATGGAGTAGTGTTGGATTTCCTAGGACACTGCATGTGGGTGAGAATGGGGTCTTGGAAATTCACATTAGGGGCTTGGATTTTCAATAAAGTCCTTAAAACCTTCCTTCATACATGTGGACTGAAACAGGACAACATCAATTTTTGTTTATGTACCTACAGCTTGCCTTTGTTTGTACTGAATCTGTATCTTTGGCCACAACAATTATGTGTATCTCTTTCATTTATTGTGGAAATAATTGAGATATAAATAATTCAAAATCCTTGCCTTGAACCTTTAAAATAATCATAACTGAGCTGCACTTTCCTTACTACACAACGATTTTGTGCCCTTTTCTGTTTTCCTTTGGTTATTCAGTAATGTAGGAAAATATATATTTGCAGAAGAGATCAACTGGCAAATGATGCTGTCCCAGCTCACAGTTACTTTCTGATCAAAATATAAGTAAGTCTGACAGCACCAGCAAGAAGAAAGAAAACATGCAGAAATATTATCAAGTGTTGAGAATCATCTGCATATTTAATATTAATTATTATGAGATGACAATCTCTACCCCAAGATAAAAATAATTCCAGGATTTTGCTTCCAATAAATATTGAATTTGTTTTCTTTTTTTGTATTTTCAATAGCAAAATAGAGACATTTTGCTCTCAGGACATGTCCATATCAGCAGAGCAAGCAGTTCCTTCAGTTACCATACAAGGTCCAGCTGATCTTGTATGGGAAGATGAGAGAAGGCCAGCTGTGCTGATATGGACATGTCTTGAGAACAGCACCATCCACTATTGCCAAGATGTTGCCTATCAACTAAAAGTCAATGGCCAATGACCTTGTGAGCTTCTAAAACAGAGATATCAAGACACCATTAACAAAAATATGCAAACCATGGGCCTGTACCCTGGAGATGCAGCTGATCATGCAAAGTTGCGCTCAAAAATCCAAACTTGCAGGAATATACAGAAGAAGAAGAATATGCAGAAGAAGAAGAATATACAGAAGAAGAAGAAGAAGAA
>BHFT01002409.1:16265-26834 GCA_004320025.1 Laticauda laticaudata
GAAGAAGAAGAAGAAGAAGAAGAAGAAGAAGAAGAAGAAGAAGAAGAAGAAGAAGAAGAAGAAGAAGAAGAAGAAGAAGAAGAAGAAGAAGAAGAAAGCTTATGGTATTTCATGATAATAGTAATAGTGCCTTCAATTTACTAACAGTAAGTAAGACTTTTTTCCCCTGTGGGTACTAAATTTATTTTTTTATTTCATGAAAGAGTAAAGAGTGTAACAGGTTCTAATCTGAGTCAGTCACCAGAACCAACTTATTCTTCCAAGCTTTCACACTCGTGCTGGAGTCCATCATCAGTAAAGAATGTAATTAATATTACAAGTTGCCAAATACAGTAGAAATAAAGATGGGCAGAATATAGTCATTTAAGGCAGAGAAACATAGCCATGAATTGAAAGCCAATTTTCCATCTTGTTCATTTTAGTTTTTTGAATGATCAAAGTCACAATTTTGGCATTCACAAAGTTTGCAGCCAGGCTAATAAATCTGGAAGGAGAAATGAATAGGCAGA
Organism: Laticauda laticaudata; assembly: GCA_004320025.1. Classification (NCBI taxonomy): domain Eukaryota; kingdom Metazoa; phylum Chordata; class Lepidosauria; order Squamata; family Elapidae; genus Laticauda; species Laticauda laticaudata. Next base: position 16,775 of record BHFT01002409.1, read on the forward strand.
TCACAGTACAAATTCTGTGTGGATTTTTTACCATTCCACATTGCAAGTTCATTTGGAAAATGTAAGGGAAATGCTAAGGTAACCTTGGTTACAGTCCTTCAGTTATGTGTGCCACAAGTGTGGCAACTGGAACTTTCAAGGTTTATGCAATTACAACCCTTCTAAAATAAGTGTTGATTCCTTTGTGAAGGTTATTCTAACTACTTATATGAAGGATAATATGCTCCTTGTTGCTTGGTTAGTTTTAATTGAAGTTCAGTCTTCAAAATCATAGCTCCAGACCTAATACGTTTTGTCACAAATCCAGCAATAATCCTGGTTACAGAATAATTATAATAACACATGACGGGTATTTAGTCTTCCAGGGCTACTCTATTTTATTTAACCATTTAATGTACCTCATGAATTTATGTTACCCAATGAATTGTGTATGTTGATAAACTTACACTTTATTCAGTTGTCTACTGAATTTGAAATCAATAATTTAAATACATATTTGACCATCTGGTCCAAGAAGAATGCAAGCATGACCAAATAATTTTGTATATCTTTCTTATCCCTTATGAACAGTATTATTTTTTTTTATTTTGGTGGGTTTATTTTTATTGATATTATTTTCATGATATTTTTAACTAAGTCTAACCCTTTCAGTGCATTTGGGAAATAATAGCATGCAAATATAATCAGTCAGTCATACACTAATTACATTTTTGCAGTGAAATTCAGTTAAAACTTTAAAAGCCTCTTATTTGTTGTTAGTTGTGAAATCAGGTTGGACCCATTGCGACCCCATGGACAATGCTCCTCCAGGCCTTCCTATCCTCTACCATCTTCTGGAGTCCATTTAAGGTCACACCACCTCATTCTCTGCCTTCTCCTTCTTCTTTTGCCCTTAATCTTTCACAGAATTAGGCTCTTCTCCAGTGAGTCCTTCCTTCTCTTGAGGTGGCCGAAGAATTTGAGTTTCATCTTCAGGATCTGGCCTTCTAAAGAGCAGTCAGGGTTGATCTAGGACTGACCAGTTTGATATCCTTGCAGTCCAAGGGACTCACAGGAGCCTTCTCCAGCACTATAGTTCAAGAGCCTCCATTCTTTGGCACTCAGCCTTTCTTTTGGTCCAACTTTCACAACCATACATACAAAGCCAGGATATAGAATAATACATATAGAATAAAATAACATTAATAATGAAATTCCTAGATTTATCAGAACATAGGTTTCTTTTCTTATAAAATAACTTAACCTAAAGGCCCTGTCACACTGCCCAATGGATGCAAAACGTTAGTCAAAAGGACACAACGGACGAGCAAATGTTCCATCCGTTGTTATCCGCTCTCAAAAGGGGCAAAAATTTGCATAACCGGAGTGGATAACACAGACGTGGGGAGGACGCAGAGCAGATTGAAAGCGGATGCGGAACGGAAGCCCCAGCGGATCGAAGCGATGGGAGCACGCATGGCACATCCGCAGGTGGCTCCGGGGGGCCGCAGCAAAGTGGACGCGGACGGATACAGCGGATGCAGAGCAGAAGCCGACGAGTGGATGAACGGATGCAGAGCGGAAGCCTAGCAGATGCACAGCAGAAGCCTAACGGAGGCCTAGCGTTAATTGCGCATGTGGGGAGGATGCATTGCATCAGCCCCCACGGATATAAGGGAAGCAGCTCGCGAAGCAGGTCACCATTCAGAGGAAAAACCTGCTGCCGGATGGATTGACAGCTTGCCTGCACCGCCTGATGCCTGCCTGCAAGCCTTGCTGCAGCCTTGCTGCAAGCCTTGCTGTCCTGCCTGCCCTGTCAGCCTTGCTGCGAGCCTCCCAGACAAGCCTTCCTGTTGCGCCTGCCACCTTGGTGCCTGCTTCCTGCCAGCCTTGGTGCTGCATGCCTGCCAGCCTTCCTCCGCCAGCCTTGGTCTGCCTCCCTCCCAGCCTTGGTGCCAGCCTTTCCTGCCAGCCTTGGTGCATATGCCTGCTGCCAGCCTTCCTGCCAGACCTTGCCCTGCCTGCCTCCCTGGCCAGCCTTCCTGCCAGCCATTGCTGCCAGCCCTCCTGCCAGCCTCCTGCCAAGCCTCGGTTCCTGCCAGCCTCCGCTGCCAGCCAGCAACCCACAACCATGCGCGAAGCACAACAAGCCTCAGCCATATGCTGCCAGCCTTGCAAGAGCGGAAAGGGCTACCATCCTGCCCCTGGGGCCCTCACTCTGGTTCTGGCTGGGCTTCTGCAGCACGGGCTCGCTCTCTGGGGCTGGAGCTTCTGCTGCTTCTGCTTCTGGAGGAGCTGGATGACAACACTCCAGCACACACAGCCATCTCTACAGCACCGATGCACCCTTCACCCCTGAGACTGAGCGACCAAAGAGATACCAGAGACCATTTTGTCTTATAGCTTGTTGTTAATAAGTGTATTTGATTCACACACTTGCTACTTTGTTTTTTTAATAAAGTCTTGTGGAAACTTTTAGAAATGGTTTAAGCATTTGCATGCTTGTGGACAGGTAAGGATACTTGGGATGGGTTAAGATAGCATGGGATGGGTGAGATAGCTGTGGAATGGGCAGGGAAATACCTTGGGATGGGTAATTAGCGTGGGATGAGAATAAACTTCCAATGCAAGCATAGTGGGACACTGTATGGTCCACCCTTCCAGTGCCACACCTATGGCCCTTTATATTATCAATAACACATAATACATATCATCCACGACATGTCAACATAAAACACAACTCTTTATTAAATGCCCTGTTCATCTGTAGGGTCCACTCAACATACATGAGAATCGGTCATCCTGTCAGTGATGTAGATCTTGAGACGCTGTAAGACGAGAGACTCACATTAACATCTAACATCCTGTCTTGCTATCCAACTGCTACTCTGCTCTAGCGCTAGGAGGAGTTGCACCACTGTTTCAGAGGAGGTTGCGACTCGTCTTCTCCTTCATCGTAGGCTCTGCTTGGGGCCTTGCACATACCTTCGAGTGTCTAATCACGTTTTCGCCCTTGCCTCTCCTAAATCATCCCTCAGGCTCATGTCCCATTGCATTAATTGGAGGTCTACGAGCCTGTTCCTGCAAGACTGTGGTAGTCAGGGTGCGCATGAGATTGTGCAGGATGCAGCAGTTTCCATGAATCCTCCTCACGGTCTCTGGCGATGCTGCATGGTGGTGAGAAGATGAACCTGTCTTGAATAACCCTTTGGGGGTCCAAGCATATGCCAAATGGCGTTCTCCACACCACCTTAATACCCTGGACAGCCTTGTTAGTTTGAAGCCATACCTCCTTCACGGGTGAGGCATCTGAAGTGTAGTGGACCGTTCATGAGGTCAGGTTCTGGGGGAGAAGGCGCTCACCTCTGAGGTTTTGAAGTAGGAGCCAAATCTTGCGTGTCGTTGGGCAGCCACAAGGGTTCTAGGATCTGGAGAAAGCCCACGAATGAAGGTTGCGTTCCAGCCTACCTCTGCAGTCTACTTGCGTTTAAGATAACCTGGGCATCCTGAAGATGAGCCTTGCCTGGGAAGGCAATCGATGTAGAGGAACTTGTAGTCAGCATCGACATGGCAAGAAAGGAGAATGAATGAAAGCAACCCTTATGTATGTTTGTGATAAGAGGAGCCATGAGCTTGGCTGGCCAGCTTTGCCCAGGCGCACTGTGCTTGCCAATCGACTGGCTCCTAACGGTCGTAGTGGAAGACATTTCCTACCTCTGATACCATCGCGCTTCGCAACTCTTCTTCATCCTTCTCAGTGGAGGGGCACTGGAGGAAGCCTCTCCAGGTATTCCTTCGATGATAGGCCTGCACCACTTCTCTGACCACAATGCTGATGTGTTAGTTGTGCAGTCCGTACAAGCCATACTGCATGCTCCTGTAGGTGGCCGTAATGAGGCCGCAGTGGCGCAAGAGTGAGTGAGCCACCATTGCAGCCCCAGCGCGCTATCCAGCTGGCTGGAGTTGTGTTTGCGCCTTGGTCAACCCTTTGGGTGTCAGGTTTGTGGCCCCTTTCACAATTTTTGTCATTCCAACATCATGGCTGGAGCATCTCATGAAGTTTGGAATGCCCCGGTGTCTCGTTCTCTCCATGAAGACTCCACCATTATGGCAGCTTTGTACAGTTCCGTCCCATCTGCTCCTTTTGGCAAACACATCTTCGTCAACCCAAGATACCGGCTTACTTGGCTGCTCTTTTTCATTCACACACCGTAGTACGAGTTCACAGACGCCTGTAGATGGCTTCCGCAACTGTGGTCCCAAGACGGAAGGATTGTCGCATCTGGCTAAAAGGGAACTTGCGTTGACTAATACCACGATGGACATATGGACTGGATGTGTGCGAAAGATAGGAAACCTGCAGTACTGAAAGGCTCGCCAGAGGTCCGCATTGCCAGTGGGCTGCTGTTCTGATAAGAAATGAGAGATCCATCAATGTGTTTGTTCCCGCTCTATTTATAGGCAGTGAATAGGTTCCCTTTTAGCAACATCCTCTTAGGCATCCTCTAGGCGATCCTGTAAGTACATCCATTAATATCCGAGGAATGTCCCACTGTGTCCGCAAATGTCTTTTTCCGTTTTAAACGCTTTTGTTTCGCTAAGGCATCCGTTTCTGCGTTCCGTTCCGCTTCCATCTTCCAATTGCCGTCCGGCGGATGGAGTTGCGCAGATGCCAGCGGATGCCTAGCGCGATATACGGATGTGTAACCGGATGCAGAACCGGACAAATTGGATACATTTTCCACGCAAAAGTTGTTTGAGCAGCTCAAAAACTATTCTGAGCAGGGATGAAAATGTCAATAAGAACGGATCTTGGAATCGGATAGAGAGGAAATCAAAACGGAGGCAGTGAGTCGTAACGATACATCCCGTTAACCAACGAGGATGGCAAGACTGTTGTCCGTTTTACATCCTCTTTGCATCCGTTGGTGCAGTGTGACAGGGGCTTAAGGCAAAACATGAATGCTCTTTAAAACAGCTATGCATAAATCCTTGGTACAAACTGTATATTTTGAACTCTATTATATATAATAGAGATGATAATGATGATGATGATTATTGTCATTATCTCTTTTATTCATGAAACATGAAACTCAGTCAATGAACATTTAAAAGTGTATCAGAAATATCACTGACTGGCACTGATGGTTGATACGGGTTGCTGCCATTATCCTAGGTATCAACCAAGTATCTTCTTAAAATGTACGATGTTCCGAGTATTTTTTTGCAGTTCTTCTGACGTTATTGCAAGAAGTTGAAAATTCTTAATGTCTTTTACAAAATTCTTGGACATTTTTTTTTTAAATTCTTGGACATTATTATTATACTTTATTCATTAAACATGAAACTCTGTCAACTGAACATTCAAAAATATCATTGACATCATCATCATCATCATCATTATTATTATTATTATTACTATTTCTATTATCATCATCAATATCATATTGGATTGCTGATTTTTAAAAAATATTATTGGTCTGTTTGTAATGGTTATAACTATAGCAACACAACAGTACAATTTACAATAATGCCTGTTGGAAAAGATATCTAATTTCCCTAATATTGTTAATATTTCTAATGGTATTAGGTCCAAATGACCTCAGTTTTAAAAAGGGAATAGCAAAACAATAGATTTCTGAGTCACCTTCAGAAGATATGTGCACTTTATATAAAAAATACATTCCAGAACTTATAAGGTTGCTTAATTTCTTGAGTCTCTCAAAATTCCATGCAGTTTTGTCCACGAACATCAAGATTTGGCTGTATTTCTTTAAATTTGTTTAGTTTATGCCCATCTATCCTCTGTTTAAAACAGAGGTCCCCAAACTTGGCAACTTTAAGATTTGTGGACTTCAACTCCCAGAATTTTCTAACTAGCTATGGCTGGAGAATTCTGGGAGTTGAAATCCACAAGTCTTAAAGTTGCCAAGTTTGGGGACCCTGATTTAAAAGAATGACATTTTTTAAACAAAACCTGTGCATGATCTCCTAAACCTTGGAAATTGCACCAGATTTGTGCTGTTATTACAATCATTCCATAAGTAGGGTTTTGTTAGATTTATGGCCACAATAATTAGTTTGGGGCAATGTGATTCTGGAGAGTGCACTTTAATTAAAATGAATCATGCAGCAAAAATCATATTACTCTTGATATAACATTGATAAAGTAACCTTCGGATAGCAATCCTTCTAAAGAATTAACATATTATTTTCAGAACTGCTACAGTTGTGTAAATCACAGAGACTGTTATTCTGTTCAGCTATGAACCTTCTGGTGGCATAATTCTCTTTCAACTTGAAGTGGATTGTTCATGAATAATAGTTATGTTTTTTTCAGCACAGATTTCAGAGTCAGTATAAAATGTAAAACTATTTGTTAGGTAACAGTTTAGGGCAGGAGTTGGCAACCTTAACCACTCAAAGAGCCACAAAGTTCCTAACTGGAAGCCCTCCATTCAATTCTGGAGCCAACCAGAAGAACCTCCTCCTAGCGCAGCATCCTTTTTCCTCTACCTGTCCTAACCAAAAGCCCTATCAATTGTGGATCCAACCAATGACAGGGAGCCTTAGTAGAGAGATGGAAGAGCCACATCCAACTCCAGAGCCGCAGCTTGCTGACCCCTAGGGCAAGGTTAATTGTCTTAGTCTTCCATGTGTGTCTTTCCTTACTTTCTCCTAAGTCTTTCTTCTTCTAGCCTGTTGCAATGTGTCTTCAGACTTCCAGGGCTACATCATAAAAATGGACATGAAATTAGTCATTGTTTTTAATATCAGCTGCTATTAAAAGCAACATTTTGTGATCTTGAGAAATCACATGGTGAAACATCATGGTTTTGTGAGTTTCTACATCAAGAAAAGCTTGCCTATTCCTGCTCTGAATCTTCCAGTCAAGATTGGACTGTTGTAAAGCATAGTTGGTTTTCTCATATTTTCCATGTAACTTATCTGTAAAATACTCTGGGAAATATAATCCAGATTCATTGCCTGGCATTGTTCAGACACTGGAAGAAGAATAAATGACAATACAGTGGTTAATACTAAGCCTGTAGGAACTGCTGTGCGGTGCTTTGTGATGATTTTGGATCCTGCTGCAAAAACCTGCAAAGCCAACTCAGTAAAACAAGCAAACAAGCAAAAACAACAAGCAATTCATCTGCATGTCTATGTTTCTGGGCTAGGTTTATAAATGCCGTACGATTTTACTGTTTTATCAACATGTTGCCTGTTTTCACATTACCTTTTAAGAGATAATACTAAGTCATATGTTTTGGCTGAATATTTTTCAGTAGAATTTCTTGATTACTTCAAATTGGTGGTGGTAGTTGGCATTAACCTACCAATATGATCTTTGTTGGCTTCAATTTAAGGAGAGTCAATTAGTCACATATCATAAATTTGGAAATATTGAAAGATGGTGCTTATTTGGGGAGGAAACCAAAACTAAAATACCTAATGTACAAAATGTTGATCCATTGGAGAATTATGGTTCTTATCACAGCGATATTGGATTAGCTGCTAAGTAGCATGACTGGTTTCATCCTTTTATCTTGACTAGGAATCTTCAAGCAAAGTCACCTTCCATATTAGATGTTTTACAGGAGTGGGATTCAATTTTTTTAATAACCGGTTCTGTGGGCATGACTTGGATGGTGGGTGTGGCTTGGTGGTCATGTGACCAGCTAGGCATGGTCAACTCAATACACTCACATTGAGGCACGCATCTCCTCGCCTGGACTCTCATGATTGTGGGGATGCTGCAACAGTCATAAGTATGAAAAATGGTCATAAGTCACTTTTTTCAGTGCCATTGTAACTTTGAATGGTCCACACAAGCAAAGTACCAACAAAGGAGGGAAAAAAACTCAGGAACTTCTCATCCAGAGAAGTTCCTGAGACAGGAAGTCTANTCTAACAACCGGTTCTCCAAACTGCTTAGAATGTTAACAACCAGTTCTAGCGAATAGGTGTGAACTGGTAGAATCCACCCCTGATGTTCTATGTTCAACTTTTCAGAGGGATTTGGACCCACAGTTTTACTTGTAAAGTTATATAAGAAACATGGTCACATTCAATCTGGAATTAAAGGTAAGACCCAGGTATTTTACTGATAACAAGAAGAAAGAAAATAATTTTGTTTTGAATTTTCAGCTCAGGGATAATTCCCCCCAAATCTTTGTGCTCTATATACATTTGAAGGTACTTTATAGTATTCCCAACAAGCATGGCATAATTCCCAGCATGGAATTACATTCTTGCAAGGTGTAGTTTCAATTCTAACATATTTGAAAGAAAAAAGCAGGTTGGGATAGGCTGGTATGGAAGCATGGCATAGGGATAACAAGAAAGTCTGAATTGCTGAATGCATGGATCAATTTGAAAAACTACCACAATAGTTTCTTGGGTTCTAGGAATTAGGAAAGCGTGTAACATTTCATCATAGTGTGGAAGAAATATTTAAGCAATTTGTCATCAATGAATACATAGGAAAAGACAATGGACAATGCTGCAAAAGACATTCTTAATTTTTCTCCCGATTTAATTCATCATTAAATACATACACAGATTTTTTTTTTCTTTTACATTCTATTTTTTCCTTCAGGAACAAAAACAGCACATAAGTATTTCTATCTTCCATACTGTTATGATTATAACAATATTATGATTAATAAACCTAAGAGACAAAAAATGACTTGTCCAAAGTCATTATGTGACCTTCATAGTTGAGTAGAGTTAACAAGCTCCCTGAAGATTTGAACACTGATATATAGGAACAGTTATTCAGCCAGCAAGGGCTCTACATGCAAATATATTTATATAGCCATCAATATTAATAGTCAGAGAGTTCTGCGGCTACTACAGTTTATTTTTTTCATTTTGGTAGAATAGTTGTTGTACATATACTGTGTGGAGGGAAACTCTGTGTCCGTTAGAAAGAAAGATAGAGACTTTAATGACCATTTTAATGATTTTCACTGCTCTCCTGATCTCAGTGCTTTATTTCTATTGATTTTATAATAAGAATCCATGAGACAATGGGAATGGTAAAGTTTCTCAACCTGGGTTATCTTCTTCTGCTGTCCCTAAAAGAAAATTATGATAAAACAGTATGATCCAGTTCAGTTGTATAGTTCTAATTGCTATAATCCTCATTGTCCATTTTTTTCATCTGGCAAATGTTGACGAAATTGTTTTATTTTTGTCAGCAAATTAGAACTGCTAGATTGAAGGATCCATAAATAAGGCTTAGTCTATGAGACACTTTAAACAATCTTTCATTCATAATACTGAGTAATTATTTGAGCTACATTTTCAGTAAACACTCTTTTTATTGGGAAAGAATAAAGAACTTTACATGTATAAACACATAATGTATGTGTGTGTGTGTTTGCATGTATACACACACACACATATACATTATGTGTATGTAATTATATACAATATAATTTATGTTATAGTTTGCTATGGAAGTGTTGGGTTAGGAAGAAAGATGTGTGAAAATTTAAATGGCCTATTATCTTGGGGATTACCTGTAAATTCATTGTAAATTTGTATGATTTTTGTATATTTTTGTAGAATTGGTATATATTTTTAATTATTATTTGCCTGGTGAAAATTAAAAAAAAAACCTTCCTAGAAATACATCAGGTTTAATGCAGGTTAATTAAAGATTACAGTCCGATACTTATCTGGCAGTAAATACGATTGAATATATGACAACCTATTTTTCAGTTAACAAATATCAGATTTGGCAGCTGCATTATTCACTGAAATTAATTTAAAAACTTTGTTCAAATAGAGATGCAAAAGACAATTATTTTAGTTTCTTCTTCAAATAAATGGTCACAAAGAAAAGGTATGACTCAAAACTTTTCTGTATTTTCTGTTTGTGTATGAACCTGAAAAATCGATATATTTGTACAGCAGAAGTAGATATTTCACAAGGCAAATGAATAGTGGAGTCAGTTTTATGAATAGACTGAAATTATTGGAACTAAAGCCCATGTCACACTGCACCAACGGATGGAAAGAGGATGTAAAACAGAGAAAAACATTTGCCATCCGTTGGTTAACGCGATGC